>VZTH01004233.1:361121-429834 GCA_013397815.1 Aleadryas rufinucha | reverse complement strand
GGGACGGGACGGGACAGCGGGGGGAGAAGGGGAGACGAGGAGAAGCCGTTAGTCAGGTTGCACATTTGACAGGACAAAAAGAAATATACTTCAATCGCATGCGGTATGTGAATGGAAATAAAGTGACTACACTCAAAAGTTCCCCCTCTTCACTTAGAAACAGATTTCAGCTCTTTGCTAAAAGCAGCTCCGTGAGCTCACAGCCGTCCGGGATACGTCCCTCATCTTATCCAGGTCAGGAAAATCCTAGGCTCCCAACTGCCCGTTTGCTTCCACGTGAAATGGACGGGTCTGAGCTCTAAGGGAAGAGACATCCAACCTGGAAAGAGCAGCTAGCAGCAAACTAATTAACATGATCAAGGGCAGGAGTTTTCTTGGCAGGTTCAAAACAAGCATAACCTGGAGCACAGCTAAAGCGGTGTGGGATAAAGCTCTTTTCGCCCCTGAAACAGAACAGCTTCATTCCCAATTTACCATAAACAAACCCAGGGAGACACTCTAGCAGAGCCCGCCACGGAATGCTCGATTGCTCTGGTTTTTATATTCACGATTCCCAGTAAATATGCATGAAGACAGCTCTTCAAGCAACCCTAGCTCTATGTAGGACGCTGGCGCGCCAGGCACAGCAGCCGGCATTCCCTAACTGGCCCTCGGTGCTGGCGGGGAACTCGGAGCGCAGCCCCGCTCGGTGGGAGCCGGCACCGCCGAGAGCCCTGCGCGGCACCCGGACCTCCGCGCCCCTGCCCCGGTGCTGGGCGCGATCCGGGCTCCCCAGAAAGGCGATACTTACTGCATTCTCCCTCCACATAGTTCCAGTTTAAAGATCCTCAAAGTCATTTCAGTAGATTCCTTTGCAAACAGTGAAGTGGAAAATAGGTCCCTTAACGCCTGGATTTCATCCTGCAACTTGTTCCCACCGCAGTAAATAGCAGCCCGGCAGCTCTTTATCGCTTGAAATCCCGCATGATCAAGTTTTAGCAGAGCCATTGCAACTGAGATTCGCTCTTTACTTTTGGCAGGATGCATTTAAGCGTCTTCATCTTTTTTTCTTTTTCCTCTTCCCTTCTTTTAAATTGCGATATTGCCGCAGCAGTTCCCCAGGACGGCAGGCACGGAGCCCCCGTGCTGCTCTCGGCTCCTTGGAAGCGGCGGGGACTGGCGGCACGGGCTCCTGGAGGTGCGGCGGGCTCCACCCGGGGCCGCCTGCGCGGCGCTGCGNCAATCGGGGGAGGGGGTGTCAGATCTGGGGGAACGGCGAGAACATCGGGTTTGGGGCACAGGAGTGGCAAACTCGAGCGCTCTCCCCGCAGTAACATCCCCAGCGAAAGGCTGGTAGCCCGGGAAACCCCAGTGTTCTCCTTTCCCTTGATGCAGGGGCTGTCAACCAGAAATCCCTGCCGTGGGGCTCAGGGGAATGAATGTGGAGCAGCAGCTTACACACTAAAAGCAGCCCTAAAAGCTCCAGAACACAGCCAAATATCACAAAAAAGCTCTGTCGAAGTTGGCTCCATCTGCGCATCCCTGCTGCTCCATCCTCCTTTCAATATTCCCCATTTCAAAGCCTTGAGCCTGTTTCTCCATCTCCCATTCCCCTCTCACAGCCCTGGTGTCACACCCAGCTGGCCTTACAGCAATTCTTGCCTCCCTGCCCACACCACAGCCCACCAATACCTCCCTCCACTGCACACTACTGTGCCTTCTCCCTCACTCCATTCCTCTCCTGCTTTTTCCTTTCCACCATCCAGCTCCAGCTGCCACAACTTATTTGGTTTTGCACAAATGAATGTACCAGCTAAGTACCACAGAGGGATGGCCTCTTCCATGCTCCATCCTTTACAGCCATGTTCGTTCCTACACTGAATACTTCAGAGTAAGGCAAAGTCACACATTTTGACAGACCCCCCACTCCAGAGGAAACTTTTGGGTTCAAATAGGAGAATGTCAAGTGTCCACTCACTGAAGTTTGCTTTTCACTACATTAAGACACAGAACACCAAGACATCTCTCCCAAAGACATTTAACAACACATCATCTTTACTGCTCTTGACAGTCTCATCATTGAATTCCCCAATAGGTCTATGCCTGGTTTTTTTCCTCCTGTGAAAGATCTCACCTTCTAACTTATTTAGGGATTACTTCCTCAGACATTACATTAGTCTTTCTAAGCAAAGCAATTAAGCAGCTTCAACTGCCTTTTTTTTTTAATGTTTGATGTTTTAATGCATCTCTGCATTTCACCCTGGATGCACATTTTCCCCCTGTAAATATTACAGTGATGTTTGTCACGGTTACTGGAGATGAGGTTGCAGTTCCATCCTTGTGTAAGGGTTATTTCAGTGTTATCATTCAGGAGATGTACTGGAACAGCAGCAAAAACAGATTGAAAATCCTCAAATGCAAGTGAAATTCACAATGGTGAAAAATTGCAGCTCTAACATCAGCATATGCTTAAAGTATAAAAAGGGACGTGATGTCTTTGGAAAATATTTAGTATAGAATATACTGTGTACAATACACTGGGGCTGAGTCTAATGGTGTGAAAGACCAACACAAGAAATACCCACATTTTCTAACTTCAGAGCTATATGATTTTCATTAATCTAAATTTAGAAATAGTTTAACATTATTTCCAAATATTTTTCCTCAATTACTCTCACAAAATTTTGTGAAATATCACAATAAAACAGTCCAAATTCACAAATAAGAGCTAAAATAGAACATATGAAAAGTTTGTGCAAACACAGTGGGATTAATTTTGGCAATACAAACACAGTCTTCCCAAAAGCCTCACCAAATTCAAGCCGATTACTGCCTACAGAATTGGGTAAATGCTGCAAAATTAAGACTGCTGCTTTAATAGATGTTCACACTCCATCTCTAGGAATATTTGCACGGTTTTAAATTAAAGAGCTGCAAACATGGTAAGAAGTCAATTCCACTCAGCAGAAACAAGAAAACAAAACCTGCATTTAAGTGTCTAACCCCTGTAAATTCTGTGTAAGGGAACACTTACTTCAAAAGCAGTGTAACAAACACTGACATCCTTGCACCTGGGGCATTGAGCATTTTCATGGGCAACATTTATTCTGGAAGGGAGACGGATTGATCCCTAAATGATTGCCTTCTCCATATGGGCAGCTCTGCACCTGCCTAAAAGCAGCTACAACACAAGTTCAAGAAGTTTGGAATCATGCATTCTGAGGATATTTTCCACCTGGACTTTCCCCACCAGGCCTGCCTCCTACATAAACACATACTTAAAGGTCAGGAACTTTCTTCTTACTCTGTTCCTTCTAAAATAACATTAAATTGCAAAAAGGTTTCCTCTTTCTGGAAATGACCTGTTGCAGAGAGCACTTGCCAACAGAAACAAGCAGCCAAATGATCAGGTACGAGCCATGTTTCCAGAGCAGGGTCCGATGATCTGGCACAAGGCAGATTTCTGTCTCTGCTGCTGACTCCTTAGTGAGTGACACTAACTCGCTCTCTATTTGCTCCACTGTACCAGCTGACAGATGCTTAACCTCAGATGTGTTAGACAGCTAAATTAAAAGTCAAATTTAACCTCCAGATTCCAGAAAACAACTCTATAATTTTCCTCTCACTTTTAGAAATTGCACTGTTAAGTAAGCTAAGTATAATCATGCTCTTTAAAAAAACCAAAATTCTTCTCATGAAATTACACCAAAATTAGTCAAAAAATACTTTAATACATTAGATGTCACATTATTGCCACTCTACTATCAGTAGAGGTAGTCTTCTTTGCAAAATTTGACAATTTAGGAGATCTCTTGAACAAATTGCAGATTTCCTCAATAATCCTTGCAACATGAAAACTCCATTGCACATAACTTCATAAGTTTTATGAAACAAAATGCTAATGAGATATTACAGGTAAGTGGCTAGGTTAAGGGAGAGAAACTCACTTGGAATTCTTTCAAAACTTAAAAATGTTTCTAGTTCCAGCAATAAACTACTTTTACATTTAGGGACTATTGCTGTAACTACTAACAATTTATTTATATGCTTCTTATCTGCCACATATATCTGAATTTCACCTGCCCTGACAAACCTCTCCAACAGGAATCAAAAGTGACATTGATGCAAAGTCACTTTTCAGTACCACACAGGATCAGGTCTGAAATGAAAACACTTGACTCAACAAAAACTTAATGCATAGCAAACAAGGATACAGTAACATAAATTTACTCTTGGGAGGCTGAAAAGTTACTTACATGCTAAATGAAATCAAAGTAAAAATGGGAAAGAACTCAATTGTTTTCAAACTTGCTAAAACATTTTGTCACAGATGGCCCTCTTATTGAAAACTGGCATAGGTCCTCATTTGGCAGTGCTCTTTCTTGCACAATTTACCAAGTCATGCATGAAATGATGGCCTTAAGCTACTCTCAGTTTTGCAAAGGACATGAGCTAGCTGCCATGGAAAAAAAGAGGAGGCAACATCACTGAGTGGAGCTTGAGGCTGTTACAGCACTTCAGCTTCTCTGCAAACAACCCCCAGCAAGGAAGGAACACCCTGGGGCAGCTCAGCCAGAGCTGCTCCTTTCCACCTCACCTCTGATTATCAGAGCTATTCAGGATTCACCAGGATTGTGGCTCTGCCTCTTTCGTAATCAATTTCCCATATCAAATTAATCTTTAGATGTATTTCCAAACTCTTCTATGCAGCTCCCAAGAGGAATTCTTTTTCTGGGAAATCACTGAATTAGTCAAATCTAACTCTAAGGGTCAAAACAGAATTTCATCATGAACTCTGTACTTTTTAATTAAGGCTGCTCTATTAACAAAGATCTGTCACAGCAATGCAGTCCTGTGAACACCGTATCAGTACCAATCCCACTGCACACTGAACTGCCTGCACAAGGCGTGGGCTTCAGGGAATTGAATCAGGTAAATACTAGTTTAGGACTGCTTCTCTTCTTCCCTCGCTGCACTCCCACATCAGAAACTGGGAAATATTATTATACTTCTAATAAAATCTTCTAGGAACACTCAAGAAAACACCTGATCACTGCATGGCCAGTACAGCTTATTCATTAATGCCTACAGCAGTAAAGGAATAGTCAAAAATTGCCATTATTTATTGAGGGCCAAAATATGATCTCCTAATCCTCACTGAATTTAGTAACTAAAGTGGTAAGCCTTTACAAACCAGACTTTTTTAAAATACCATTTGAAGCCTCCTCTTCAGTCATCCCAAGCCATACAAATCTGCCTCATGTATGTTATGGACAGCATGATGAGCCTCCCAGACAAGCAGTTACTACCTAGTAGTAGTCTACCTAAAGGATGCTCAGATTTTGGAAGTGTATAATGACAGCTCTTACCTCACACAGAACATCCTATGTGGCCCCACATTTGAGGTGGTCTACCTTTATATAGGTTTTATATATCCAAAAAGACCCCTGTGTATATAGCTGATATATATTTTCAAATAAATTAGAGATTACTATAATTTTGATCTTTTGATGAAACACACTCCTGTATTAGGTATTCAAGGGGCTAGACAGACTTGTTAAGTTTGAAAATAATAATTAGAAAAATACCTTATGAATCTTGAAAACGGGTGAGCTACGTGTCTTTACCAATATTAGTATTACTTGTAAAACAAACTCTCATGGAATATTATGTTATTTCATATAAAATTTGTTTTAACATGAAAAAAATTACTACTTATGACTGATAAGAGCCAGCAGTGACCCCTCCCACATTGTTCATTGGCAGAACTTGTTTGCTAAAAGAAAGTTGTACTGAGTGGGAAGCACCAAGATGCCTACACTGCATCTGCTTCTCAGTGCTTCACTAAGCAAATTCTTAGGGAGTTGAGACTTTTCTAAATCTAGAAAATCAAATTTAGTAAAGGTCAGTGGAAGCTTCTAATCAGCTCAAAGTTACCTCAGCTCTCGCTGGAAGATATTTTTAAGACGAGTAGTATTTTGCTCCCTGCATCCAACCCATCTCTCGATTGTAGGCACTGGCTCTATTAAAACTAGGTGCTAAAGGCTTATGAGACATCTGAGCCAGTAGGAATAGATCCAAGATAGAAAAATCCACCTTGAACTTAAATTACAGTTCCACATGATGAGTCAGAGCCTTCTGTCACCTATTTCTGCCATGCAGGCTACATGGCTTTTGTTCATACACAGGAATGCTATTGAGCCACTTGAGTATGGAGTTTTCTTTCAAGTGCAATTATCGTGGTGCTTCCAGGTCCTGCATTTTGTCTGCTCTTGCTCCAAAGGAACCCCATTTTTTGTTTTCTGTAGAATAAATGCCTCTTGCTTTTCCTTGCCCAAGGAGAATTCCAGGCTGCAGTGATAACAATCACAACTGTGATTATTAACAGATCTAATTAGTTTCATTCTATTGTATTTGCAGACCTTGACTTAATCTCACTGGTGGAAACAAAGAACAAGACAAAAGGGCTTTTTTAAATAAAATAACATAAAAACACATTTGTCTCCTACCTAAAATGCAGGCTTAACTTAACCCAGATGACCACATTTCTAGGAATTGATATCCAAATCAATTACCATAGTTCTGAAATGTCTTTCCAAGAAAATCAAATGCTATTTCACCTGCCTCTAAACTCTTGTCTGACTGATGGGTAGCTCTGAAACCTAAAATAACTGGCCTCTGCTTCTTAAGGCAGGGGAGGTGAAATTGGATGGAAGAACGAAGGATTCAAGGAACTTTTTCAGGTTGCTAGAAACACAGGAATGTCTGCTCTCTTGTCTACTTGTAAGGTTACTCATGGAATTAATCCTTAGGAGGAGACGTGCCTTTTGTTTGTGGTAGTTTCTTTATGGTCAAAAGATACAGGTTTAAACAAGTCTTTTCCCAAAAAAGTTGCTGTCAAGAATCCTATTCTGCCCTCCTCTCCTGTCCTAATGGGACAAAAGAAAATCACTCCTGTATGAATTCTGCAAAGAGATGTCAGGGACTGGAAAGCTCCTAGTTCTCCAGGTGACAATATATTCAAAATTGCTTTGAGAAAGAATTCGAGTTCAGAGGCTGAGATTGAGAGGATCCTATAGGTGGGAGCCTCAGTTACACCTGGGAGGAGGATGCTGACTGCAGACTTTCTGCTCTCTGATCTTTCCAAGCTGGGCCAACACTCAAGAAAACTCCATCCACATTCAGTGACAAAAGTAACTTGCACAAAGATCTGTGTTGTTTTGATATTTGAACATAGATGCCTAAATGCATTTTAAATTTTTATGCACATAGGTGCATCCTCTCTGATAAACTTTATAATAGTCATTAAGAAATAAAAAAAGCAAAAAGAAGTAATTTTTTCCAAATAAAGAGCCTTCTATGATTTACTGGAATGATTTCATAAATGTGACTTCATTAGAGCAACTTAAACAGAGACAAATTAAATCTACACTTACATTAATGACATTCTTTGCATTGAGATCAACTACTTTTTTAAATACCATCTGCTAAACAAGATCTGATATATCAACACAAGTATTAAACTTCTGAAACCCGTGAGACGCTCAAGTATATATTTTGAACTATAAATATCCTGGTTTGTTTTACCTGACCATCTACAAACTGTAGAAACATTCAGCAACATTCAAGCACATGGAGGACTGGGGATTTTTAAGCAACAGTTATATACAAGAATCATTAAAAAATATAAACATCTGAAGGTATTTCACCAACTTATTGAAAAAAGCAGTCCCAGAGCCACTTTCTGGAACTAATATACAATTGCTTAATTTTTCTAAGCCAATTAACTGTAATCTCACTCGGCAGACGGCTGTATGCTATCTACCCTCACACAACTATTTCTGTTCCCACCAGTCCTTTCTATCACACAGATTCCAAAATAACTGTGATATATGTAGGAACAAGAATATTTCTCTAGTTTAAAGCCTGCCAGATCTTATCTTTCATCTGCAAAGATCAGACAGATTTCTTGCTTTCTTGATTTTGGCCAGAAAGCTAAAATGATGGAAGATAACCAAAAAGAGAAGACTTTCTTTTTAGACTGCCTTGCTGAGTGGGGAACAATGCCCTGATCCAAGATACACAACACTGGACAGGGGCTCAGGAGCTACTCCATCTGTGTTTATCTTGTATTGCCTTCACCTTTCCATAGACTGTCCTATCAAAATCCAAAGAAATGTTAGTATTTGCAGGACAAACAGCATTTTCTTACGCAGTATCCCAAGGAGCAGATACTGAATATAACATCTATATTCTTTCAAAAATTTTAAAACACACTGGGTTTATATTCACCCCAAGTATTAAAGTAATAACTACTTAACCTTAGTGATCTCACTGTTTGTGAGATCACTAGCTCACAGATTTGTTTCACTATTTGATCTCACTAGCTCACAGATTTGTTTCATGGTTCCAAGTTTTCTGTGCTGCAAGTCTGAAAACTTTAAACATCATATTTTTTACCAAGTGACTTTTCATCTCTGCTGGTTATCAACATTCATCCTTGAAGGCAGGTGAAAGAGCTGTTCATCCCAAACACTTCAAGGTTCAAAAACAAAATGAAAAATAGACTCTGTGTTTACTCTTTGCAGAATTTTCAGCTTTCATTCTTACCCCAGTTGAACAAAATGATTTTTAATTACACTAATTCCTAGATTGGCTGTTTACTCCAGGAGTAAGTTGCAAGGTTGAAAGAGGTGAATTTTTTTTTCCAGTAATCCCATTTTGGGGATGGGACAGGGACATCTTAATGCTCTGAACTAGGAATTGGCTCAGTTTTCAGACAGGAGGCACAGAGTGGGGTTTAAGCAGTTCAGTTTAACCCTTCATTATTTTGAAAATGTCTTCCTATCATTTACAAGGTGCCTTAGCTTCTGCTAGCCTTTATCAGCTCCACCAGTTATCAGCACACACAGCTGCATGAGGACATTTACAGATGCTCATCTTAGCTCATCTAGAACATCTGTTTCACTTAGTCCAGTTCTGTGCCCTGACAAACACTATGGTATCTGAAAAAGCAAAATTCCCTGATGCTGACAATCCTGAGAGCTTTGATGTTTGGCATAGCCAACTCTTCCCAATTTAGGGTCATTAAACATCACCATCATCGCTTACACTGGCACTTCCAAGTTCAGTATTACTGAAGAGACTACAGGAGGATAGAGGAACCCCCAAAAGAATCTTAGTGGGGCATATTCTGAAGAAAAAAAAAAGCCAAACCCAGCTATCTGCTTAATGACAGACTTCTGTTCCTCAAGAGATCACCCAAATTATCTATATACAAAACTGTACTATCTCAAAATACATCTTGTCACACACACATCATAATGTATATACTCTAAACATACCCCAGCACATCAGGCAAGATTGCTGAATAATTTTGATAATTTTTCTTTTATCCAACCAACCAGACTAGGTCCATGAAGCTTTGGTACTTTTAACACATGCTAAGTTTTCATGTTTCTCTTAGAAACTTTGAGATAATCTGCTTCTTACCTTGATCTGTACAACTCAATGCAGTGGAGCATTG
This sequence comes from Aleadryas rufinucha, assembly GCA_013397815.1. Classification (NCBI taxonomy): domain Eukaryota; kingdom Metazoa; phylum Chordata; class Aves; order Passeriformes; genus Aleadryas; species Aleadryas rufinucha. The sequence goes on along the minus strand of VZTH01004233.1, from coordinate 420,329 downwards.
GCAGGTCCAATGCCTTCACCTGCACAACAGCACTTTAGTAAACAAAGGTGTATTTTGCTCCCTGAAGTTCAATTAACTGCTGAGTTAAACCTCATCTCAAGATGACCAATTAAGGCACTTAGACTGCTGAGGGAGGAAAGCATAGGCAGGAATAAAGCTCAGTTTCTAGAGATAAGTGAATAGTATTTTCTCCGATTGTTTTCCAAATAAGTTAATTTTATAAATGTGAGGAATAAACACACACTAGATCTGACAAATCAGCACAGATCTAGAGCCTTTGATTTTATATATAGATCCATAAGAGACACTAGCTTATAACAGGACAGGACATTAAGTCAAAATTCTAACTTAACTCATAAACATTATAGTATGAAGCTCTCAAATTCTAAAAGAAAGACTAAAAAGGTAATAAATTTCTTCTTTAAAAGGCAAATGATTCATCATCTATAAACTCAGCAGATATTTTACTGATAAACTGCACCAAGGGGATTACTGAAGAAAATAACTGTTTCCCTTATATTTCTTATGTTTAAATTACTTTTTGTGTATTCCTGCAGAAAAGGGCACGGGTCATTGCAATCTGATTTACCATTTCAAATAAGGTCTGATATGACAGTTGCTCATTTACACCACGATGCAGACTCAACCTACATAGCCATGTCTCAGACCATGCCCTGCAGCAGTGAAATAAACACGCTAGTGTCACACAGATACATTCCAGTGACTACAGAGAATGCAGAGAACCCAACACACCCTCCAGAAGGACACACATTGAAGGACTGTACATCCATCACCTTTGGAGCACGTGATTGCTAATCTAACCATATGAAATCATGGCTATTCTTAGCATCGAGTACGTCACCGTATAAAATGCTGCTCTTGAGGTGTCATATGCTCAGAATAATTTACTTCATTCACAAGAGCTTCTGAATAGTTAAAGCTCTGGCTAACTCCCAAAATTCCTCTATAACTACTCTTATCAAGCTGAACAGCATCCCAGTGTTCAACCTCCCTCTGAGAAAAGGAAAGGGAACAGCAGGATATAATCCACTCCCTAAAACGGATGGGAAGATGGTCTAAAAGTCAAAGGACATTAAAACTACTCAAGAGGACAAAAAGCAGCTCCACACATTGCCCTGCATGGCAATTACCTAACAAATGCTGCGTGTCACCCAAGAACAGCAGCCTTGCATAAGCACAGAGCAACTGCACGCTGTACCTTGTTCTATAGGAAAGGTAAACTTAGAACCTGCAGTCAGCTATTTCAGCAGTTACCATGCCTTCCAACCGCAGCACAACGATGACTAAGCTCGTTAAAACTGTCTTCTGTACAGGTTGCTTATAGATTCCTTGGTACTAATTCCACACAGCGAGAATTCCTCTGTTCCTATGTGGTGTAAATGCCACTCTTCGAGTCTCTTCCACTTCTGTAGGCAGCAGTGAAATGATTCACTGAAACCTTAAATTGCACTCAAATCAAACACTTAACATTGTCTCAGGCTAAGTTTAAAATCCAGGCCTGCAACTGTACTGCAGTTTCTCAGTTGGATCTAGAACACTCATCCATAATGTTTCCTGGATAGACACTTCATTATAAATCCTGTTGTGTGAGCTAAGGAAAAAAAAATCTGTGGTTGTGTCCAACTGTCAAAAAAGTAAGTTCAGAATGATACCAAACATATAATTGGGGCATATTTGTCCTCAGAGCAAAAGTCTAGCCACTGTATAGAAAAATCTCCCCCATCTGTACTAATATTTGGAGAGAATCAGCTGGATAGAACATCAAGGCAAACAGATTATTCTAGTCAACTGCATTATTTTGAAAAATAAAGTCTACCCTACGTGAAATAGTCCAAAGCTACATTAAGCATAAGCAAGTTATTTTAGTTTGATTCTGCATGGAAACTACATTCAAAACTGGGTTGAAGATTTCCAGTGCACAGCTATATTTATATTGTTTACACAAAAACTATTTGAGAAGCTATCCACATAGTGTCCACATCAAATTACTTTGTCAAGGTATGATCTGTAACTACTCTTGAGTCATTAGCATGCAGCCTTGATTACTTAGTAGCCATCTAACGACAGGAAAGGAAAACAAATCACGTTACCTCGTGCTGATTTAAAAATTGTTACTGGTGTAGCGTGATGTAAACTGACAATGCATTGCAGTTCCAGCACTGCATTGCATCAGAGGTGAAACAAGCAGGCAAAGAAACAGCCAGATCTAAGAATAGCACTTTTAACCCTTCAGAGACAGTCACAGTAAGCAGCAAACATAAATTAGGCAGAGCATAGATAGCACTGAAGAAATCCCCTTATTTAGGTCTTTACCAGACTAATCTGCTGGGGCACGGGAACATTTATAGAGCGTAACAGCCATGCAGTCCCAGCACGTGTGCACATGAACTGCCTTCAAGTACTCTGAAGCACACACACAAGCAAAACAAACAACACATGATGCTTTCCTCCTCCCCTCACCCTCATAAAAAACTACATCTCAAACCCCTTCTGAGTAGAGACCAACAATTCAGTTCACTGCCTGGAGTTTTGAAGTGGTTTGCTTTGTCAAATGCAGCACTGGGACTGCTTTATTTCTCCTTATGCTTTTCTAATCAGTTTGTGAAGGCTGTGGGCAGATTCTCTGACCCTTGTCATCTACTTAAGAGCACTCCAAATTTGTAAGAAGAGCTGTATCTTCTTTCCCTTTAAAAGTTTACAACTACATCACTGTCATAGCCTGCCTGCAAATTTCTGGAGTGAAATAAAAACAAGGGACAGAAAACAGATACAGAGAGAGTATCCCTCTCCTCTCCACACAGAGTTCAAATAAGATCATTCAGGTTTTGGCTGCCATTCCCAAAGTCATACCTGAGTTTGTGTTGTCATTCTCCTATATAAGTTTTAAATTCATGTGATTTTTCCTTTATGAGAGTTTGAAAAAAGGCTTGAAAAGAAACCTAAAGTACAGCCAAAGCAAGCTGAGTCTCACTGAAACACAGGCTTCAGCTATTTCACATCTTCTTAAGTGTTAGTGCCATCACTTGGGATGAACCAAGTCTTTATATGACAAGACAAACAGAAGAATCTTTTTACCAACCACTTTTATCCCACTGCTTCAGCACTAGGACCATGGATTAACTTCAATGGGTTTGAGTTTGCACCTCAGTCCTGAAAGTTGCCATCATTTTACACAGGTGAAAAGGCACTAAGTGGAAGGGAAAAATGCTGCAGCACATGCCCAGAACATAACCTGGCTGTAACTCCTGACTCTTCCACATCACATCCTTTTCTTCCAGCAGATGAGCATTTCTGTATGTGCAATCAGTGTGAACCAAATTTACCCTGCCTTTACAAAAACATTTAAAATTTATGGCTGAGAGAAGCAAAGTGATCTCTGTGCCAAAGTCAGGATGGAAAAGAAAAAATTACTGTGTGGAATTTTCTCTGACTAGAGATATGTTCCCCACTTCTTGTATTTCAGCATCTCACAGTCTCTTAACACAGTTATCCACAAAACTCTTGTGATGGAGAAAAGGAGCAAATGTTTTTCCATCAGCTTTCTTGGTGATGAGTCAGTCTCCTTTTTCCTCAGCTTCTTCATCCTTACATAATATTACATAATAATATAGAAGTGTTCTATTTCCCATCAAGGAATATCTTGCATGTTTTTAAACACATTAAAGCAGATTTACTTTGAAGCTTAGAATTGTTTGTAGCTTCTCCCAAAAGAAGCATTGCAAATATCGTTGTGTAAATGAAGGATATTTTCAGTTCAGTGGTTAATGCAAGATAGGAAAACAATTTTGTACACCTTAAACCAAAACTTGACTTTGAAGGAAATGCTGGGATATTAACTTTAAATGGCTATCTAAGCAAGATAATATTGTTTCAAAAACATCAGGTCAAAATTATTTATGTAACAACTGGACAATTTAAATAGGATTAAATAGCAATATAATACCTTTGGCTGACCCAAATCTGTATCTACTGAATAAATAAGTGGCCAGAAAAAAAGTATGTCCCAGTTCTACTCATAAGTAGAACACATTAAAAACTTTTTTCTTTATGTACCCCTTTTACTGTCCTGACTTCTCAAGAAAAGTGGTGATTCTCTAAGATCCCAGCACCTCCAGAGAAGGTCCCTCTGCCTTCCTCATTAAGTATTTTGAGGAGATCAGAGAGGATTAATTGCTGTTAACCACTGAAAGTACACCATAGCATTTATCTTACAAGCCTTACCACCTGGGAGGGCAATCTCTATGCACTGACTGTTAAATACCTTTCTCCATCAGGACATTGTTGGGAATGTTAAGCACTACCTCTGATACCAGAGAGTGTGACTAAACAAAATTGCACTTAAAAAAATTATTTGTATAAGGAATTTAGTTTAAATCATAAAAATATTCCCCAATAAATCCAGTTTGAATTAATAGGACAGATCCTATGTCCCAGGGAGAGATGGCATAATTTGTACAGAATTTCAACAGACAATGAGCTCTGTGTTAAAACATCAGAGCAACAGGAGCAACATCACCATAGCAAATTCAAATTTTGAAGCAAGTAAGGAAAGGGAAAAGAAATTCAACATTTTATTTTAATCAGCATATATACTTTTAATAGAGACCTAGTAATATCAGCAACTCCAAGATGCAATAACCTCATCATTACAGAGGGGGCACAAGATTGGTTTATTTATAAGATTACCATGGACACTTAAAACACATAGGAATATTTTTAATTGTTGTGATGCATAATCACAAGAAATTCATCTACCAATGAGCAGATTTTCCTTTTACATAGTGACACTATAATAGACCACCCTGCACTGAAGGAGGTCAGACAGTTTCCCTTTGCCACGTTCATTTCTGCTCTTTGAAAGCTGTAACAGTATCTGTAGATGTCACCATTCTGCACAAATTGAAGGGCAAGACCCAGCCATAAGGAACTACCAGTGCTTAAAGCTGCTTGAGAAGGTCTGTACAGCTTCATTTGGTAAAGAACAGCAATTTGTTCTTAACTCATGAGGTGCTGGCTGTTCTGTTTGTAATGGATTATTCCCTTCTCTCCATATTTGAAAAGCTGCATGTAGGGGTTTTTGTTTGTTTGTTTTGCCCTAGTTTCATTATAATAAATTATTACATTTGAATCAGCTTTTGACCTAGATCCTAAAAAATGGATATTTCTAAGCAAGCATTCAGAGCTCACGTACTCCCAGTGACAGCCACAATTCTGGGACACAAGCTTAGATTAATGCAGAGAGGGGGGAAAGTATTGGGAAGTGGGTAATGACATTTCTTCCAGCTAATCTGAAACTGAAAGGGACAATGAGTGAACACAAAAACCCCTAGACCTGTAATGAAGAAACAGGCAAAATCAGTAAGTCAGCTGTACTAAACAGCTACAATCCAGAATGCTGCATTCAGGGCCAGAAGAAATCTTTCCTCAGCAGGAACAAGAAAACATCTAGAGCAAGAGCCTCCTGTTTAAAAAACCTAAATCACATACAACTACTTCTCAGAACTAACAGGATAGCAGAAAGTCAGTCATCTAATGGTTTGTTCAGAAGCACAAATCTCATCACAAATTTCATCAGCTAAAAAAAGTCAGTTTCCACACAATCAGTCCCAATACCCAGCAGATAAAACAGATGGGTCACTGGCCATTCACAGCCCATTTCCATGATATGCATTCTTGTGGTCTATAAATAACCAAGTAGGGACACCTGCTTCCTGGCAATGCAGTAGAAGTGCCTCTGTTCTTTTCTACTTTCATCATGTTCATTATGGATAAGGATAAAAAGGGATAAACCAATTAAACAATAAAAGCTTTTCCTTTCTAAGACAACACATTCTGCCACCCCAGCCTCAGTAGAAGCAGGAAACGTGTGCCACCCATTCACTTGAATGAAAACTGTTCATCTCCCAAATTAAACATACTCTGAGGGAATTAATATGGGGTGGGGGGAAGGGGGTATTTTATTTTCATTTTATTTCTCCTCCTGGTAATTGCAATGAAAACACTACTAAACTGCTACTTATCCTTCAAGTATGCATATTCATTCTACTGAATGGTACTTGCTTTGTTGTTTAAAATTTCAAGTCAGAAAATGTCATTCTGAAAAAAAAAAATTGGAGAGTGACTCTGGCCAGCGAATTCATTCCTTCTGAAAAACCCATAGGAGGCACCGTTTAGGGTAAAAAGACGGATAATTTCTGGTGGACCTGCCAAAGGCAACTGTGGCCTTCTGTTGTGGACACACACAAGCTGGTGAGACAACCTGCTCTCCCAGGATTTCATCGTTTATTCAGTTCCAAACAACTCACCCATGTCTTTGTGACATTTGTGAACATTAAGCATAAGAGCACCTGAAATCCACTGAGTACAGGCAGTTGGAGGAGAGGAGGAGATTTCTGCCACTGAACACTGTTCAATTAAAGTGTTTCAGCTGGGCATGTGCACAGCTGCACTGCCCAACAGCAAAAGCCAAGAGGCAGCATTCTTTCACAATGCAGACAGTCAGCACTACCTGCCAAAAGCCCTTTCTATCTTCTTCATTTCTTTTATTCCAACCACTTGTACCTTTTTTGCAGATCTGGATGAAATAACTCCTCCCTCTCAAGATTTACAACCTCAAAACCCATCCGCCCTTCTTCAAGCATGTCACCTCCCACTCAAACATCTTTTTGCTTTGTTTACCTTAGATGCATTTCTTTCAAACTCCCTAACATGTTTTCATTATGAGCTAATCAACTTCATTTTCCTTTTGGTTTGTTTTCTTCTCCCAGGCTTTCTCAGCATCTACCTACCCTTCTCACTTCATAACAGAAAGAACATACCAGAAATTTCTCAAAAGGCTGCTCTTCTGGAAAATAAATGTTTCCATAGGGAATACCAGCTCTAATAAAAAAAAAATAAAAACCAAACAAAATCCACATTTCCAAATTCCCAGTCAGAAACAGAAAATGGCCCAAAAAAGAAAACACTTCAACAATACTGACCTAAAATACAAAATCTTTGACTCAAAGCCTCATTTTACACGATGCTGAAGAGCCTGGCTCCCAGTTTCAGAGATCTGGAAGAAGATGGTTTATCTCCATGCAGAACATGAAAAAAAGCATCAAAGTCTGAAACCAAATTATGCAAAATGAGAAAGCTTCCTGTGTTGCTATACTAACAGTTAACTATGATTTGAAATGAGAAGAAAAAAGGAGGACCTAGGAGGGAATAATCAAAATCCACATTCTTCACAGCCCATACAGTCAGGAAGAATTTAGTCTTCACTAATGACTCATGCAAGTCTCCCTAGAATCCCACTCTTGCCTTCTTCTCCAATGTTCTATGTACTGTGCCTGTTACATGTATTTTATGAATTTTCTTAAGTAGAAACTTATTTTCTAGCACCTATTTATGCCATTAACATATAAATAAATATAAATACATTGAACAAGCTACAGACAACTATTTCTGTATTGGTTTCCCATTTTGCATCAGAAGTTGCCCTCAAACAAATCTGTCACACACTTACAATCAAAGTCATTTCTGTCACCATTTGGGCTGTCAGCCCAATTCCATGCAAAATTAAGTGACAATGCAAATAAACCCCTAAAGACTAACTAAGTTTAAAACCAGCCAGCATACATTCATTCACACTACCAACAATGGCATTAACCCAACTCAGAGTCACAGACTAATGCCCTTCAACCTGCAAAGAATTCTGGCCAAGATCAATAGTAATACCCTATATTACAAAATATGAGCTTGATTTTTCTGCTTAACTGTTTGAACAACGAGTATTTTCCCTTCAACAGAGTCATTTACAAAATGAAAAATGTTACTGTTCTATTACCAAAAAGAAAAAAGACTTGTGTCTTCACATTAACTAATAATTATATTGAAAATTTAAATGCTCAGATTTTTGCAAGTGCAGAGCATGAATGTCATAGTTAGCAGTCAGTTCAGGTAACTGTGATTGCTTTAGACACTCCTGATCCAGTACTGGTCCAGCAGCACTAGAAAACATTTATTTACCACTAAAGCAGTTGGGAGACAGGTATAATGAACCATTTTAATTAACACTTATTCACCACTACAACATAGATAAAGCATTTTCTAAGGTTTATTTTCCAGCTCTGTATGAGTTCATTTTTAATGATTTCTTTAGCTTTTCTAAATTAATTTAAAAGAATTTCCAACCTACATTTAATATCCTGTCCTTATGGTCACAGCTGAAATAATGTTTTAGAATGAAAGATGGATGATGACCTTCAGTGAATGGCAGTGCTGAGCATTGCCCTGGTGCATGATTCACACCACAGACCACTCTGCAGCTGAATTTACATTGCTTCTGTGCAGTGCTGGGGACACACACAGTAAACTGCCACTGACTAATGGGCACTTTATTTTATTTGCAGGACAAGTAATAAAGCAAAGGGGAATTAATTTGCATTGCCCAAGGATTTTACTCCCTAGCTGACTTCTCCCCTCACTTGGATGCACTCACCTATATGGAGAGGTACCAATAAAGCAAACTCTCTGGAAAAGATTCATGAATATTACAGGTTCCACAGTCAAGCTCTGCAGTAACTGATAAAACAAGAGACACCTGAGCACAAATCTCCACTTCATACCTATCCAGACCAAAAAATATTAGGAACATCACTTAACAGTGTTTATATTTTTGCTAGGTACAATCTGAGGCAGTAGAACTCAGTATTTCAAATCAGAGCTTCTTCTCAAATTCAATATAGATTTCACCTAAGTAACAACTGAATTGTGACACCTTGAGATTTCTATACCCCCTTTCTAGGAAACAACATGTACTTTCTCCAGACCAGATTTTATGTATTTTTCAGGCCATACCTTACCTGGGGCATGATTAGATTTGTGATTGGGGGTTTTTTTTTGGGGGGGGGCTAGGGTGGGGGTTGGATGTTGCTTGGGTTTGGAATTTTGATATTCACCTATTTCAATAAAAGGAACTGTGAAGATTTCCACCACCACTTATTCAAGAATTAACAAAGTTTGGACTCACATCAGTTAAGAACACTGATATTCAAAAGACCCTGATTATAAACTCATGCAGAATCTAAGAAATTGAGTAATAATTCCTATTTATGGTTAGGCCCTCAAATTTGAAGCGTATCTAAATTTAGTAATTTGCCTCTCTCTACTGTGTGTTACTTTATTCCACATGCTTCATTCTGTTGCTAGTTACAGCTTAGCTATTTTTCACATTTAAGTATGTAGTTATAAAGTGACCTTCTTCCAAATGTTTTACCAAGACCTTTAAGAAGCATGTCAGAAACTACTGTCTCATCTAAAGCATTTGAGCCTTGCATGAGATGTAAAAGCAATGGATTTTTGTATATCAGAGTTAATCAGATGCTTTATATTGGTATGAAAAGGCACATAATACCAAATACATTGAAATGAATATTTAATTAATTGCTCTTTCAGTTGTCTTTAGTAAGGGATCAAAACCAACATCTTTCACAAACCTCTTCCTCCTCTTGTCCCTGTGCCCACAAACCCACAGTCCCAAGGAACTCTAGAGCCTTGTGCAAACACCATAAAAGCAGCTCTGTTGCCTGTGGAAAGAGGTACACCACACACTTCTTGGAGATCAAATTTCCTTTTTGTGGACAGGGTAAATTTTCTTGCCACTTTGTGGTTTTTAAAAGAAGTGGGAAAAGGCCTTATAAAAACCCCAGATGTTCTAGAGAGCTTCCAACGACTGAGGCTACATAGCATAGCCAGAGTTAGAAAGCTTCAGTGATGGCACATGCTACATCAACTTCAGGAATCTGGTGTACAGAACTCTCAAAAACATTACAAGTTGTACAACAGTAAAGCCTCACTGCTTATTTCATCTCAAGAGAATTTCTGTCACAATGGTTAACTCCACAATCACTGTCAATAAAATTACATCTTCATAGCAAAATCAGAACCCAGGCAAAGGACAGAGCAATAGAAAAAAAATGGCCAAAAACCAAATCCTCAGGTCTTGGATCATTTCCAAGCATAAAAAAACCCACTGAAAATTAATGTCTGAATGCTTTGAACCCCTCTGCTCAGAAAAGAAAATGGATGGGACAAAATTGCTAAGGAAATTTCACTGATAAATCAAAGCATCTCTACTGCTCCCATGATGTGAAGTACATTATCACAACTAAACCCACCTGACGTACCTTCAAATCCGAGCAGCCACTGTTTCCTGCTAGAACTATGGAAACATGAACTTGTTATTCCCAAAACATTGTAATTCTCTGTTTACACCACAGAACTCCAGTCTAGTCTCCCATCAGTCACCTCATCCTTAGCATCAATCTTTGAGTAGCGAGTTAATCCATAAATGAGCTGCTTTATTTTAATTCTGAGGCATTAAGATGAGTCAAGGAGGTTGGCAGGCAGTCAGTTTTTCACTGACCTGTAAGCACAACAGGAATTTTAATACCCACTTCACTCATTTAGCTGACCCAATCCTCAACAGCGCACTTACTAATTACAGTTTTAAATCCTGTAAAGCAGTTTATCCTTTATTATAATAGTCTATTACAAACACCAAGCTGTAGTGTTGAACATTTTTGGAAAACTGCCTCACTACCAGTTTTTTCAGACAGTATCTGCAGTTCTTCCACAAACATTAAAGCATTATTCTCTTCTCACAGCACATTAAGAAAGGATATAATTAACTTGGTATCAAAAGCATTGCCAAGGTCTTCAAGAGTGGTTAGCATTTTTTAATGAGATATGAAAAATAAAATATGCAGGATTTTTCCTAAAATTGACATCCCTTTTCATACATCTCCAAACAAGCTCTCAAGAAAAAAAAAAACCACAGAAGAATCACAATTGTATTTCAAAAAAGCTCCTAGCATGTCCAGGTTAAATTAATAAAGAGATCAGAACAGAGATGTCAAGAAAACAAAAAGCATAAACAAGAAGATGCAAAAACTATTTATGGACTGTCTCTTCTCTGCACATTTTAAGGGAAAAGGTACTTTTACTGTCTTCTGTATCTCACACTAGAGAATGGAACTCTCCTGGCACACTCCATATTGAGTCTCAGGGGTTTGTGTTTGAGCTTGAGGGTTTGGGGGGGTTGCCATTATTCACATATATAGGAAAACTGAAATCAACCTCCCTTTACATTTTGGTTCTCTCCAGCCACCTGCAGACAGGTAGAGAGAAGCACTCCCCCTGAGCCAGCAAACTGGAGCTGTGAGGATGAAGCCCACACCTCCTACTGCCATGGGAGCAGCTCTGTGCCAGGCCAGAGCTGAGCTGAACTCAAAACAATATTCAGCAAGATTCTGTCGGCCTGCAGCAAAACCAACATAATATTGCCCTTGCCATTCAGGGATCACAGGCTTCATATGAACCCATCCTTTCATCAAACCTCAGGAGAGGTCTGCACTTGCCTTGGTCTGTCTGGAGATCAAACAGGAGGTGCTGTTGCTCAGCTGGTTTTAGTCACAGCTTAGCTTTGTGCAATTGTGTGGTCTAAGACTCTATTGTTACAGTAACTGCAAGATATTCCTCCAAATAATGTAGCATAATAACAGGTAGTTGTGTATTCTCGAATAAACTACTTACAACCCTGGAATAACAATGTAGTATAGACTAGCTCAGGCACAAGATGACAAAGGGCTTGAAAGTACAAGAACAGGAAATTAAAAGAGATCTCAACTACATTCAGCTCATGAATAGTTGATTACTGGTCCTTAAATGCATGCAAGTTTCAGAGCTGGGTAAAACCAGATATGACAAAAAAACAAAGAATAAGCATCCAATATACATATGTATGCAGTATTTATTACTTTGGGGAAATTCAGCTGTAATGTGGAATTCCAGACTAAGGAGTAAGCCTGCACTAGAAAACAGGATCAGCCCCAAGAGGGTTCTACAAGAAGAAAAAAACACCATCACCAGTATCAGTTTCCTTAGTGTGAAATGTTGCCAGGCCGTCACTTCCCTGCCATTCCAGGCTGAGGAAAGCTGCAACTGTTGACCTCAGGACACAGAAGGGTGGCAAATGGAGGAACACAAAAGCAGGGGGAAAAAGGGGGAGGTACAAAGGTGCAAGTGTAACTGTATTATGACTGAGACCTTTTCTACAACAACACTCTCTGAAATACTTATTCCTAAACTAATAATAACAACTCTTTGATTAGACTATCAAGACTTTAATTAGGCTAACAATAAACTCCTGGCTTTGCCTTCGCATATGAAGTGTTCCTTCAGACCACAAGCTGCACAAGGTGCGGTGCAGCAATTCATGCAGCCAGAGGCAGAGTGCACCAGAACGATTTCAAAAGGGGAAATCCTGAGTGCCAGCTTCTATTTCAAAGCCTCCTCATAAATTTCTAGCTAAACAGTCAAATAAAAGAGATCATTTCATAAGCAGTTGCATCACTGATAATAAATGTTTTAATTTCAAGGTTTTTCCGCATATGAATGAGGTATCTAAAAGTAGTTAAAAATCACATATAAAGAGCTGTATTTTTATTACTCAAGAAAAAGTACACAAACTGCTTATTAGCACCAAAATTACACTGACTTAACATTTATCTCCAAATGAAAATCTGGTAGCAGCTGTGCAGTAAAGACACTTATTAATAAACTGAAGTTAATTTACTTCCCTAGTCATGTGCCTATAAAGTACCCATTTTGGAGATACACTTAAGTATCTCTTGATTTTCTTATCCTGCCAAGAAGTTTCTAGAAAACCAGTGACTTGCTGATCTCTAAAAAGTGGAAGTTGACTAGAAACACTGTCCTTGACACAATACATGGGGCTTTTAGCAGAAACACCTGGCAAAATTGTTCTGTCTTTACATAAGCTTTCCTACTGTTTTGAGGGAATAGTGATCAGCATACATATGAGTATGGGCTGTCATCAGCATTTACACTATCAAGTACAAAAATTAAATACAAGCATGATAAGCAGCAAATTTATATTTACTTTATAGCAGTCAAATATCAGTAACAAACACTACCTGATTATTCGAAATAGTATTCAGGTTAGTGGATTTTTTTTTTTTTTGCAGAGTAGTAGAGCTAATGGGCTTCTGTTTTTACAGGAACATCCATTTTCTCTGCTAGGAAGTTTTGTTCAAGCAGCTCAGTTTCTGTTTATCCAGTTACTCAGCTACTTAAACATCCCTTCAGATCAAATAACTGCCCAATGAAAAGTAACTTCAAAATGATTGCCAGAGGTCAAGATACTTTAAGGTGTGCAAGGAGTATGGGCAATAGGACAGTACAATACCCACAGACCAGGGCTTCCATCAGCATACAAAGGCACTACATAGTTTTCCCATATATATTTCAATAATGAAACCATAAACAAAAATAAGGTAGTCATATGTAAGGAGACCAACTTAGGAAAGGCAATTCTGCCTGGAAGATTTAGAATAGTAATACTGAACACTGTATTTGCTGATCTATGCCTTTTTATATGCCTGTACATCTGTGGTACACTTGTTTTGTGCTCTCAGAACATTACCCAAGCAGAGCAGGGCCTCGTTACCTACAGAACACTGGGGCTGCCAGTTCTGGCTACCAGAGAATTAGGAGCCACTTACAAGCATAAACTTGCAAAGTTTCATTGAATTTCAGGAGACACTGGTGGTCTCTACAGTGAGAATCCTACAGTTAAGGATTCCTGATGAGAGACAGTGGAGATCCTTCAGCCTACCTATTCTCTGAACAGGATGCAAGTGTTCTGCAATTCAGCAATTCTTTTTCCAGAAACGTCACCTTACCATCCAACATTTGACCAAAAAGAGGTGGAGAAGAGCAGGAAAACAGAGGAGGGTAGAAAAGATTTAAAGAAAGGTTTGTTTTGCTCATCTGCCACAATCCTAGTTCACAACTTCACTGCCTGCAGGTAGGACACTATGCAAGCAAGGTAGAGTCCAATCATACTTCAGGAAATGTTCTCTAAAATGTTTGATCCCGAGAGTTTCTGCAATAAAAGAGTAAATCTTTTAGGTGCAATAAGTACAGAAGGATTTTCTTAGTACTGTGTTACTGCACACACAAATCAAATACCTGAGGTTCACAAACTGCAGGCGAGTTAGCACCATCAATACATTCGAACAAATGCCTGAAAATTGTTCACTAGGATGATGCTATGAGGTGATTTCACTAGAAACAAAAAAAATCACCTAAATTCTTACTATGGCACATTCCACAGCTCTGTAACTGTTCTATAGAGAAAAGCAATTTTTTTTTGCCTAGAACAATAAGTACATTAACTAAGCATCTGAAAGTAGGATGATATGGCAATCACCTTTAATATCTCCCAACACAGATTAATATTCAAGTTTAAAAAGCTGAAAGCCATAAAACAATTGGAAATACAACCCCAGGATGAGCCACGGACTGCACAGTGCTGTGTTATGACACAGGAGCTGCCACATGAGCTATCAATGAAGGAAGCAGTGCTCTGTCCTCTTCCCCCACAGACATCAAAAGCAAATTTGGGACAGGCTGAAGTATTTTGACAAAAGTGCAATGTCAATCTTAGATGTTGTGTGTTACAGAAGGATTCATAAATCTTTGCTCAAGACAATTGCATTATTTATATAAAGAACTAGATTACTCTGTGCTGTATCTTATATTCATGGAATAGAAGGCTGTGAAAAATCCATACTAATGGAATTTTATTAACCCTTTTTATTTCAACTATCATTATAAGTGAGGTCTACCTGACTAGCACAGCCAAAATTTTCTTCACTATCTGCAAATACATCTCATCTAGTAAACTACATAAAATGAAGCAGTAAAGAATCAAACTTCATAAGAATTTGCAGTTAACAAAGCAACTGCTAAGGTCCATTTGAACCTCTGGAAACTACTGCACATTCTCCAAAAGCAATAGCCATTAAGTAGGAGCAGCAAACTGTATTTTTAGTAACATGACAATTCATGCACGAGGTTCTTCTGCAACCAAAGCTCTGGAAACAAGAAGTGAAAAAGGGAAAGCTATAAAAGAAAACACTTAATAAGGGAAAGAAAAAAATCAGGAAGTACAGTATTGAAGAATTAATAAGCACAGGGAAGTATAGGCAAAAAATATAGCTGCTAAAACTTGGGTGAAAAAAAATTGTCAGGGACATCGAGCTGTTATAATAATGGAACATTTCACCCTTTGAGCTCTACAAGAAAATTACAAAATTGCATTTTCCTCTTGTTCTATGGAGTCACAGTAAAACAGTGACAAGATTCAACAAAGCAAGGAAAGAACACTGAAAATATCACTGAGGTATCTGTTTCGCTATCCTATACTTTCAATAATTCATGGACAAGTTAATTTAAGTATTTTACAGATGTTACAATCAGCCAGCTATTCACTAGCAAGTCACTACACTCCTGCAGTCACATCTGAAGTAGCTTTAATTTACCAGCAGATAAATAATGAACTAACACTAAGTTACATTATCAATGTTATGATATTTCAGTAAAATTGGGACCTGGTTTTTAGTCTTTCCTATTATGCATCTCACGGGGAGACACACGGTAACTGTATTCAGTGTGGTTATGTCTCCATTCCAGCTGACCAAGAGACCCAGTTTTGACATTTTCAATCCTTCACTCCACATGGATCTTCCTTAGAGTTTGTTTATTCCACAGTGGCTGTTGCCAACAAAATATGGTACATTAGTCCAGCTTCTGGGTTTTTGGTTGGTTGGTTTTTTAAAGGCCTACCAAACCAGCACAAGACTGAATCATTTATCATGTTAGTTAAATTTCTGACATTCTCTGTCAGAGAGCTGAAGTTCTATTTAACTCCTCAAACCACCCTCCCATGTCTCACAAGGAGATGAGTAAAGCATCTAGTTTCATGAGTAAGCACATAGCTAAAGCCAAGAAATTTAAGTAATTGCTCATCTCTGCAGTGTGTTGATAACGTAACTGAGGCATGCACTGCACCTCTGAAAACAGAGGCTGGGCAGGATCAGCTGCCAAGGTCAGACTACAAATAAAGCCACCATTACCAAAAACCATAGTTACTGAGCTAGAAAGCAAAATTTCAAAGTGAAATCCTGAAGTAGTGGTACTTGCAATGTCAGAAGTGGTAGACTTTAGCCAATACCTACCTATAAACCAACTGCTTAAAAGCATCTATTAGCTGTTGTATTTGCCATCTCATTCCCTGTCTCAGTCGCCCAAACACAGGGCTTTGCAACGCAGAGCCTGCACACCCAGCAAAAGCCTGTCTCTGCTACTGCCTTGGCATTTATCTTCACCTTAATGCAGAGCAGTTAATAGGACAGTTTGATGTATCATTTGGACAGGAGCAGCTGAGCAGATAAACCTGTTCTGCAGAATGGAAACTTTTTTTGCATTGTGTAATTAGAAGCAATAGGAAAGACACTGAACATGCCCTCATCAACTGAAGAAATATTCTGTTAAGCATTTAGGTTAAAGCACATAGGCACTCTTCTCTTAGAAAGTGGATGAAGTGTAAATGCAGGGAAGAAAGCTGGATGCAGTATCATGGCTAGCTTTTCTAACAAAATTAAAAGGATATGAATATAATAAGTTTTGTAAGGTAATGTTATTTACAAAGGCTAAAGTCTTCCCTGTTGAAAAGTCATACACTACTAAAAGAACAGAAGAGAGAAGCAAATCAGTGGCAGAAAAAGTTCTGTATAACTGCTCTTGAATTAATTACATCAGCTCTGAAGTTATTTCAAAGTAGTGTAACTCATGCTTATAGAATTAATAATTTCTGTTACACAGTTTCAGCTGAAATTTCTAAGGATATTAAAAATACAGATTTAGATATCAGGTAAGCTGTGATAAAGTTCAGCACTTCCAAAGTCTGATCTGAGATCAAGAGCCACAGTACCATTATTGCCTCCTGCTTTCCAAACATCTACTATTAGATTCCTCCAGCCATTACAGCAACATACCAAGCCACATATATTGTCCTCAGAAAACTGTTCATTTCAGCATAACTGGAGACCAAGAAAGGGTGATTATTTTAAGCAAATGCCAGTATTTGAGAAAATCACAGGTATTTAGATGATTTTCATTCATATTTTACTATACAAGGAATTATTGGAAAGATAAAAAGCCATTAAAGCAGTTCACTTCAAGAAATGGATAATTTGCCTCTGCCAACTCAATACTTTGAAAGAATAAATAAAAGAGAAATCGGTAATTTTCACTGAACCTACCATATTCCAGTCACCAAAGCAGTTGTCAAGGCACAGCAAGGGGTGGTCACTCCCCACAGGCCAGGGAGCAATTGCACACCAGCATGGCCAACAGGGCAGGGTCTTACCAACCAAAGGCAGCACCCAGGCAACAGAGCAGGGCAGGCTCAGCCAACAGCCCAGACCAGCAGGCAAATCCAGGATGGTAACACAGGTCCAAGGTCAAACCAAGAAATTGCTCTGCACATGAGGATCAGGCCAGTGCCAGGCCATCAGCCCAAGGGTCAGGGTGCTGCTCTGTAGAACCCACAGCAAGGCAGGGCACAGGCATGGCCATGCTGAAGCTCTCCCACCAGCCCAGGGGGAATGTGGGTTGAAGGCTGAGCTTAAATAGAGCCTGGGCCCAGGGTGTCAAAGCAGCAATTCTAGAACCTGCATTTTCCTCTTTTCTGAATTGCTTATTTCTCTTTAAAGACTGCCTGCCTTCTAAAATAAGGCAAAGACAAGAATCTCATTTTGCCTTTGATATTGCAGCTATGGCACACACTGGTGTGTCAGCTTGTTCTGACTCATCTCCATTTAAGTTTGTCCTGGATACTGTTTGCTTGCTCCACTTTGTGCTGTATTTGCCTATAATTTACTGTCTCTTCATCTATCAAAATCTGTTAACTTTTCCTGGTCTTCCAATTTCCCCTCCACATATTTTTGTCCAGTGCTGTTGTTGCCTACAGCTACACTCGATCACTTTCTGCCCTAAATGTTTCCTGCCATGATCTATCTTTCTTTTCTTACTCCCTTCTCTCTTATGTATGCTGAATAGGAATATGAACTTCTTAATACACAGGTGAAACACACTTTGGGTTTGCCTCTTAAGAATAGCCTTCTTCAGGGGCACTTTTAATAATACCCCAGGAGCAACCTGCTGATTCTTAGTTCTGAATACCAATTCAGATGCTAAATGATGCAGTAGGTGGATTTTTCCCCCAGTATTTAAAATAACCAATTGTTAACATAAGTTAGTTTCTCCCACTTCCAAGTCTGAGATACATTATAGTATATTTCAAGAAATTAAAGATGTCGCTAAATAATAACAGAGTGAATTCGCATTTCAGCTTCTCTTAAACTTACTGTTCAATGAAAGCCCCAATGCTATTTCAGCATTCAATGGACATAATTGGTGACTATCTCATATAATAGCATGGGTTTGAAAGGGCCAAAATGATACCTCGAGGCAGACTCCAGAGCTTTGCTATGAACAGCAAGTGTTTTTCTAAGAATGGGAATCTTCGTTACAAACATGGACAGTCACACGTAGTAGCCTTTGCATCTCTTCTGAGTGATCAAATTTCAATCACTAACTGCAGAAAGCATTCACATTAAAACAGATTGTAATGTGCAGTGCTAATTGATCTAAGGCAATTGAAAAGGCTTTTCTGCCTGAGCTGTTCTACAGCTCATGGATTAGAAGTCAAGACCTCTATTTCCAGATTCGTGCTCAGGCCGTCAGCCATTGTGCCTCCATCTCTTTATTTTAACAATGTAAGTGAAAGAACATACAGTGCAACATAGCACCCACAGCGTGCAGTGGTCTCAACTCAAAACAATGGCTTGAAAATGAAGACAAAGACATTTATAATCCCACCCACATATCCCTTTTCTGGATTGTTCCACAGCATTTCCCAAGAAAGCTTTTCATGAGACACCACATGTAAAAGTGCCTGCCTTATTTAGCCCCCTGTCCACAAGAGCAATGTCTGCCTTGGTGACCACATGGCTGGGAGACACCGAGCCCCGTGGAGGAAGGATTGCAGAGCCTCTGCACAGACCCCTTGCCTTCTGCAGCCAAAGCAGGATACAGTCTCTCAAAAGCCAGCTGCTCTGGTATCAGGGTTCTCTCTGTGTGAACAGGCCCACCATGCAAATCTGATTCAAGGATATCTTTGTTATGAAACTTGCCTGGTTTTTTTCTAGTAGATCGAAGTTTTTTGATGTAGGTGTTAGTGGGAGATGAGAAATTTCATCAAACAGTCATGGTACTTTCTCAGTCTTTAAAAAGAGGCGTAAGTCCTTCTATCAGCATTTTGATCACCAATTTATACAAAACCATACTACTTCTTTTTACTTTAATATGTCTCAACTTTTAAAGATTTTTTTTTTAAAGGAGCATTTAAAATACTTGTACTGTTTATTGTCATTAGAAGGGAGTGGGAAGTATCTATAAACCAAGAAGCAATCAAAAAACAATTAAAGTCATTGTTCCATTGTACAAAAAAATAGGCAAATCAGCATAAGACCTGGAGGTCATGCTCATAACAACTTCCCTGCTTTCCCAGAGCCAAAAATCATGTGTCTCCTGCAAGAGTACAACAGTTTATTAACATTTCCCTGAAGGCAGGTCACACACGCACACGGTGATTCCATTTTGCTACCAAAGCCTACACAAGGCAAGATGGATGGACTGGCATCTCCACATCCTACAACCTCTGGCATGAATGTCCAGTCAAGAGGAGAAGATGCAGAATCTAAGCTCTGAACAACAGGACACCTTGAACATAACACAGATACAACGCTAAACCTGTTTCAACACACATGGTGCAGTGCCAGGTTACCCATTCTAGAATCGTGTGTTGCCTTTTCTCCATCATGCAAGGCTCAGCCTTGAGATGCCACAAATTCATTACCTACCAAATGGCACAACTTCAAAGTAAATAAGTCATACAGGAAAAAGCAGATTTCTCCTTCAAAGGCCACAGTGACTTTTCTGGAGCAGCAAGCAGTCCCATCTAATAGTGCTATGTGACACCACTGCCTTGAGATTTGGTTTCACAGTAACTCCTGGATTTTGCTCATGTTTCTTAAAAGATCTTTTCACTTGCATGACAAATGTCACTGATCTGATCAGCCACAGTCAAACCCAGATACATTTTTTGAGTGCACCCTACCAACTAGTTTACTCTCACTCAGAGCTACAATCCTGTTAACACCTTTTCTTCTCTGATTTTATACTGCCTATGGAAATAGTCTGAATGTATGGTAAACCCTGCTAACACAGAACCAGATACTTAACATCTTAAGGGGTTTTTCTACCTTGTTAGCAAATTCATCAGCACAACACACCATCAGACTGACTCCAGAACTGATGAGGAAATCAGGAAGAGAACATAGCAAGTTTTTATCTAGTTGGGAGGCAGGGGAAGAGAATTATCATTCCTTCCTTCCTCCCAGCAGCAGCAAGCTGTTAGATCAGCTTAGCCACGCATGCGTTCCCAAAACAACCATGATAATGTATGTCAGCATTACCACAGCCTAAATCATCAGCCTGTCCATCACATGTGTGCTGGCTCTACACTGACCCAAGAAAGCTGACTTGGAAAAAACAGAAAGCACAGTGCACATGCTGTTAGTCAGCTCCCTGAACAAGCTGTGCATGGACTGTACGGGTGCCCAGGAAAGAGACCGTGAGACTGTGCCACGTGGAGGGAAGGGACAAGGTGGAACCACGGCAGTGTTGAGTTGGTTTAAGCTGTTGTGTAATAACACATAAAACTACTTAATTAGTAGCTTAAAGTGATTAGAAAATAAAGACTTGAATGAATCTGATTCTGTCAGGCTGGATGTACACACAAAAATTGCACAGACAATCTCAAAGGTAGGCTACCCTCAGGCTTGATGTTCAATGTTACCTAACTTATGGTACTAAGGACGAGCCACAGTATGCTTTCTAGATGAGATACAAGCCTTTCAGTTCAGGCCTTTATTTCAAAGAAAAGTGTGTCATTCACTGCTGTTTTCCTAGCCAGAAGCCCCAAGTTTTAAATGGCTGTCAGATATTTTTGCCGAAGGAAGCAAGTTAATGACTGAAAGATTAGATGACTCAGAGGAAACAGGTACAGCAATAAATCAAATATATGAAAACATGGAAAATGATGAGAGGGTCAGAAGTTCTTCAGCCTTAAGCACTTCTGATAGTGCTAGGCTTCCCCACAGAAGGCAGCCATGAAAACCTAAGATAGAGGCCATGAGACTCAAATTCTCCTGTGCATTGATCATGTAAGCAAAAACAACTCACAGACTTGCCTTGTCCCCAGCCTGCCAGCATCCCCATGAACGCACATGTTTAAGCAAGACACTGTGCCAGTGTCATGTCCTTAATAAAGATGCCATATCCCAGTGATTGTCACCCCCACTGCATAGACTACTGACCCTCCAACTGAAGGTGGCCAAAAGAAACCCCAAACTTCATAATTTAGAAGACTTCTACTCATTATACTCTAACATAGATGGAGAAGGTATCGTTATTTTGAAATCCATGCACATGAGTAACGTGTCTTTATCACAGCTCACTGGTTCTTGCAATATAAAGGCAAACATATTCTCATTTGTTCCTATCACCACACTAACAGATGTTGAAGGAAGACAAAACAAAGGAACAAAACATATGGAAAAGCTTGGAAGCTGGTCCCTAGAAAAATGACAGATCTGTGGAGACAAGTTTACCTTGGAGCATGCCAGCATCCACCACTGGTGCAACAACAGCTCTCAGGGCTTCCGTTTGGGAAGATGTATGAAAAGTGATTTAAGTGTGCTGACAAAGATGAAGAAAATAACTTTTGATATTACAGCCTATGAGCACTCAAATAGAACATAAAGGAGTAAGAATTATACAGAGAGAATATAACTTATTTTTTTAAGCTGACACAGCAGCATCATGAGGCACTTGTACCATTTTTCATTGGTATTCTCAGTACTCGTGCAGTTCACAGTGCAGTTCATTACTGCAGTCCAGGAAAGGTCAACAAAAACAGCACAATGAACTCTCAGTGATTTTTATCCTGAGATACCAAGGCTGTAATCCAGACAGTGCTGATGTTAAGGCATAGTTAATTCTGGCTACACAATTACCAAAGTCCACCTTCCATAATATTTTGACTCCTGGCATTAAAGCCAAACAGAGACTTTTACTTCAACAGTTCGGAGAAGGTTTTTCTTTTCATCTCTCTCACAAGTACAAGAGAATGAGTGTTTTTTCTCCAGTGCACTGTAATGCAGGTGCCCAGTAAAATGCCTTCTGTTCAGGAAAACATGGCCAATTAATCTAATTGCAGATGTCACAATGCTACTGACTTCACGAGAAAATTCTGTTCATTAGGGATGACATCAATTTTCAATGTACTATTCTATATGCATTTCAGTGTAAACTAGAATGAATAGCTACAATTTGTATTAAATATTTGCTGAACTTGTTTCCTTCCTTGTACATAGATTTGAGCTGTACCTTTCTCAAATCTGGGAGTGCCTGTCTGAAGGAAATGTGTGGATTTTCTCCTGCTGAAGATAAAGGCAATTGTCAAATACTGTGCTTACTTAATGAACTAATCTGGTTTTGGTTGGGGGTTTTTTTTGGTGGGGTTTTTTAAACAGCAGTGGGATCCAAGAGTCACTTTGCATTTAAAATTACAGTTTAAATTTACTGGAATAACTACTGATGTT
Source organism: Aleadryas rufinucha (assembly GCA_013397815.1). Lineage (NCBI taxonomy): Eukaryota > Metazoa > Chordata > Aves > Passeriformes > Aleadryas > Aleadryas rufinucha. The sequence continues at coordinate 397,665 of VZTH01004233.1, read as the reverse complement.
TATTTAGTTAGGTCTGACTGCTGTCTGCAGCTAGCATGGGGAAAAAGAAGCACATTATACAGCAGTTACCAGCTACATTCAAATTTGTAGATGAGAACTGATACTTCTGGAAGAATATTTCATGTAAGAAGTTCATATTTTAGCAGGATAATGATACACCTAACATTCAAGAGAGAAAGGATAACAAAAAACCAAGTCATTAAGGACTTTAATGTGCTAAACCAGATAATATGCACTACAGAAAATCTAACGAATATGCTGGAGAGCTCCACAAACTATTTATACTCCTTTGTAAATTATTCTTGAAAAAACTGATGAAGCTCCGGATTATTTCCAGAAGGAAAGCAGAAGGAAGCTTAATGTGTCTTCATGAAAGGCAATAAATGGGACTGTCTAGGAAATCATAAGTCATTTGGCCTCGAAGTGCTGTTCAAGCAAGCAAATTACAGAAGGTAATCAGTAAACACAAAAATAAAACAATTAAGCAAAATTATGCTACTTAGCACCATTTCAAGGAAGGTTACTTAACAAGACCAGTAACTTTCTGATGATACATGCTTTCTAAAGTTTTGAAACAAATATCCACACCCTAAAAATTTATGTAGGCCATTCAATCATTGATTATTAAAAACAGTTGTTTTCACTCCTAATCTGGCTAATCAATATAATTTTAAATTAGTTTTCCATTAGATCTCTTTGTGCTACTCCAGACTTGCAATAACAATTTAGACAAAAAAGTTAAGAGTTGGTAAATAACAGCTAAATGATTTATCAGCCCTCTGCCACCACCTCTCAATTTATTTCCATTTCATTTCCCATCTCTCACCTTACTTTATGACACTCAGTGCCTGGTAAAAACCAACAGAACTAATTCGAAGTGAGGCGCTTGACAGGCAAAAGCATCACCTGAAGATCTGGACTGCGCTACTGTGCAATTCAAGTTCTACTCTTCTACTTCATGTTTAAATTTTATTTTCTTTCTCTATTTTCCTTGCTTCAAAAGGTAAGAAGAAAAAAAATTAAATACATTTTCTTATCAAAAACTTATACTGCACTGAACAGGACTTTTGCAGCCAGTGCAATTTGTCACAGTTAAGGAGAACAGCTGCATATTTTCTTCTTAGCAATACTTCAAATGTCTCGTGATTTAAAGCAGGACTATATTGTCAAATAAATCTTCATCTATCATCTTATATCTGCCAGCTCTTTATGTGGAAAGTATATTTTTACATTTTGGGTGGATTCAAAATTTATTAGTCATATTTAAGCATGGCAGCTAAAAACAGAGGAGTAGATCATATCCTCTCACAGAGATGTGGAGTTGAGGGGAAGAAAGGTTCTCAGGTTTTCTGCTTGAAAGGCTTTTATTTTCCCCTGGCTGTTTACTGCCTTTAGCTTAGGGAAACAAGTTTTTCTCTAGCTCTTAGGAATATTTTACGTAGCTTTGTGGGTTTTCTCAATCTTTTGGACAATTACAATCTTTAGCATAATGTACCTGTTAGTTCATTCATGGCTGTTAAGAATCATCTTTTGCTGTACATTATTTCAAAACTAGTGCTCCCTATATGAATGAATACATTTATTTTATATGCATTCCTTTTGAGCTGTTTTTCAGTAAAATAAGAGATGACTCCTTTCACACCCTGCTTCCAGCCTTTGAAGAAAAATCTTGTCTCCAGACCATGCAGCAATTGCACCACCTGATGGACCTACCAATGGAATCCCAATTATCCTGCAGATTTTTCACAACAGCAGCTCAGAACTTAGCTCCAATTACCAGCCTGATTAACCATGGCTTCAGCAAATTTTTGAGTCACACTCAAGAACAGAAGTGTGTGTACAGAACAGCACAGAGTAGGTACTGCTGATATTCTTGATGACCTGCTTGTCATTACAGTCGGTAACTGATTGACACGAAGGTGAGGCACAGCACACACAATCTGCCACACATTTTTAATACTGGTTTGGAAAATGTTTAGAATGGTCTGTGACTCCTGTTGGAAAATTAATTTTCTTTGGTTTGGGACTTTTTTTTGCGTAGGTGAACTACAGTAACATTCAGGAACTGCATTAAATTTTATTTTAAACGTTCTTTCCATCAAATTCATGTACAAAGATTTGACCTTGTTATTGTTTCTATTTTTCCCTATAGAGCAGGGCAGACTGTTATGACAGAATTCTGGACTGAACTGCTGGTGTTGGGGCCTCTGAGGATCATCCTAACTTCATAAAAATGACTTTAAACCCTAACTTCGGGACCTTGGTTTAAAATGTGGTCAGAGCTGAAATTTTCACTACAAAAATGGTGACAGCTTTGGGATTTGGTCCTTTAAGAAGGGAAGCACTGACTCATTCATTAATTGATAGCCTACATCTACATTTTTAGCTATGCTTGGTTTTGCTTCCTCTTTCACATTGTGTGACTTTTTGAACTGACTGGAAACTGACAATCATCTGCTTCCTGACTAATGCAAATTCAAAACTCTCTGGCACTTTTTAAAACTGCAATCATTAAAACTCTTGGCTAGATAGGTCATATTAAAAAAAAAAAAAAACCACTGTATTTTTAAAGACCTCTCTAAAAAAAAGGAGCAAACGAAAAATGTGTTTGGCTAATAAGAATCAAAAGCCAGTCTATAGTAAGAGGCAAGACAAAGTGGATGAGTGATAAACAAGTTTCTCTAATAAAATGTTCAACAGGACTCATAATTTAATGAGACATTTTAAGCCTGTTAAATGTCACCTCTTGCCCAGAAGATGGAGCATTATGCTAAAATATTACAAACCAAAAAGCGTAAGTGAACTTCCCAAAGTAAAACATTATCCCAACAGACCTCTGGCAGCTTCACTTCTGCTGAAGTGAACACAGCCCATGGGGCAAACACCACCCCAGTGGTCTGGGAGAAAAGAAGAGGGCCTGGACGTGCTCAGTCTGCTCCGAGTCCACTGTCACACCTCGTCCTTCCAGCCAATCTCTGCCACTGTGGAGTGGGCAGAGTACTGGGCCAAACCTCCTTCTTTTCTGATTCTTCCTACAGCTGCCTCAGCAGAGGCTGCCCAGTTACAGGGATATGACCACTCTAGAAGGTAAGGAAGCATCTCCAGCAGGAACTCAGAGTACTCCCATCACGTCTCCTGAGCTTCCGTGGGCAGATTCAGAACACAATGGTCTCACCAGGCGTCAAAATTCATTTGGAGCAGAGCTTCTGGTTTTCTCTCCTTTGAAAGGCATCTAATATATACATACAATCAGTGCTTTAAGAAATAACCCTACATGAACAAAACTGAAATAGTCAGGGCATTCCCTTCAAAACTGCACTACTGCTCTGAACTTAATTGCTAATGGAGACAGAAGTCAAAGTCTGACCTCCAGTCAGGACACCGAGGAGACACAAGTGCTTTTCCCTCCCTCCAGAGGACAGAGAAGAGGAAATGGATGCATAAAGATGAAAAGTCAACCCAATTTCTACTGATACGTGCCTATAAAATTTCTGTTTGACTTTTAAAAATCTTTAAAACACCCACTTAAATAATGTATTTGATGTAGTATGTTGAATTACACAAGTTTATCATGCACTGGGCACAACACAAATGTAATACAGTGTATGAGTTTCCTAGTGAATAAGCTTGGGAGCTTAAAAAGGAACAAGCTCTGAAGCAGCAACTTGATATTCTTCCTTGCTCTCTTTAAATTTGTAAACCAAAGTAACAAGTAAAATGGTATTTATTGTAGTTCAATTCAGAAGGAAAGAAAAAACAGCATGGAGCAAAACAAATTTTAATAAGACGAAGTTTATTTTGCAGGGTTAGTTGTAATACTGAAAACCAGCAAGTGTTCAAAGCCTAGACTGCTTCTTAGAGACTTATTCCCTACTCAATCTACTGTACACCTAAACTGAACAAGTCCAAACACTGGCTCTTCAGCTTAGCAAGCAGAGTTACCCTTCTGCTGCTTACAAATACTTTGTAAAACATTCTTCTTAGGTAGAATTAAAACACCTCTATATTGGTCCTAGGGTGGTGACTATATAATTTTTTCTCTTCTTTTTCTTTTCCTCTCTCTTTTTTCTCCTAGCTTTTTGAAATCTATTGTAAGTCAGACTAAAAAACTCCAGTCAATGCCTTAGTAAGTGCCTTGTTGTGTCTCGCTGAATTAAAGTTTGCTAAGTTGAGGTTTGTGAAGTGCCTTACTTGTCTAGGTGCTGTTTTAAAATTTGCCAAGTACCTTATTCTACCTCAATGGTCTAAAGTTTGCAAATAAAAGCTTGGTATTGAACCTCCTGAGAATGTTGTTGCTGCTCCCAGAATGAAGGAAATGAATGAATGAAATTCCCTTCCCCTTAAACTTGCTGAGCAAGCTGGGCTATAACAATCACAAAGCAACAGAGCTTCTGAGGAACTTTTCCATAAACAGACTTGCTGCAAGCAAAAGTTATATGCTGAAACAAAATTCCAGTAGATCTACATGGTCTTGGTCCACACAACCACACTTTGGTATATGAGTCTGGTGAAGCTCAAGAACAAATCTATTTAAGGATTTTATTTATTTCACATTTAGCTTGACAGTAAAAACTAAACAACAAATTCAAACAACTTGATGAAGGAAGGGATTGCAGGAAAAGAAAGTAACTGTGGGATGGGTTCTAAATATTTTTTAAACTAAAAGCCAGACAGCTTGAAAATAATTTCTTTTATTATCTGGACAGATCTGACCACCCCAGTTTATTAACTGTTTACTCATCCAGCCTTCCAATTGCCTATTTGTTTAAGGAATTTCTAGACCTCTACTGTACAATAGAGCACAAGCATTATTTTTATTTTGTAGTCATTTTTTACAGAGGAACTGCCAAGATGAAGTCACGTGAGTCTCTCTGTATGCTGGGGGTTTGTTTAATGGCCACTGAGGAAAAATACATGAGATTTTACACTCTAAATACACTTCCCTGGGAAATAAGAATTGCCGTGTAAAACTGTAGTCAGAGCAATGATGGAGCAACTAAAGAAACTGGAAATGTAATAAATCATTCTGATTAATGGAAATCATTCATGTCACAGACCTTTCAGAGAAAAATGAAAACAAACCCCAAGCCCCACTGTATTTCTGTGAGTTTTTTACTAAACCCAGCAAGACAAAAAATTATGATTTGAAAAAGGTCATCCATCATTCCTCTGTGCTGCTACTTTTCACCTAAGGATAAAACAACAAAAAAATCTGAACGCAAATGATTACATTTTTAAGTGTTCAAACAGCCTTTCATCCCAGCTTTATTTACCAATGCTACTCACAGCAGACTGCATTGAGAAGTTCAAATAATTTTCCTTCCAAAAAAGCTCCATAAGCTCCTTTTGAGCTAATAAAACACTATGCATAGCTATGAACAGAAGATAAATATGTCCTTAGGCTTACACAGCTTCTGAACTACCATTCCAATTGTCATTAATAGCTTTGGGTATATGTGTAAACATGTATTAAATTAATGCTACTATTGAAAGTGAACTATATCATTTTATAAAAATGCCAGTATTTTAGAGAGGTCAGTGCCAGTGCTCTTACTCTCAGCTCCTCACACAGTTATGCAAAGCAACAGCTTCTGAAGACCAAACAAAACCAGGGCAGAATCTTTTCTTGTACATGAAACAATGAAAACAAAAGTCTCCTTTATGCACATTTGAAACATCTTCACTTATTCTGAAGATTTACACTGCAAAGAGGACCATCTGAAAAACTGTCACAGCAACAAAAGCACTCAAAATATTCTTTCCAAATCAATCACTGGATTAATCATTAGTGCCCCACAAGCATTAATGCACTACAACACCATTAATAGAATATGTCAGTGCTCACAGTTGTAGGCTACTCTGATATGCAAATAACAAATCTACTAAAATGAGGCATCTCGGGAGCCTCTTTTCTTACTGCAATATCAAATGTTTCAATATAAGCAATAAATCACAAAATGTTCACTGGGTTTAACAGAGCAACAAAATTTTTAATGTAAGTCCTAGATATCCTTCAGCTGTTAGTAACCATTATACCCTAATTTAGCTTATTAAATACTATATGGCAAAATAGAAAAGCTTGAGGCTACGCTGTGAGGAACTCCTAACCAGCACACCCTGGCATTGCTGACGGAAGGAAGAGCTCTGTGTGTCCTGTCATCCATGGAAATAAATCAACAAGGAGCAAACAATTGGGTTTATATTTGTAAAACACTGGCAAAACAACATTCAGATTTTACAATTCAGGTTTCGTGAAAAACATAATGCTTCTCTTTTCAAATTTTTAAGTATATTTCACAGTATTTTCTGCTGGGTGAATACATCTTCATGTCAGGAAGGTAGGAGGACATTACAGAGATGGGCTGTCTTACCCTGGAATTTCACACAGAGGAATTTTCCATGCCTAGAACCAGCTTAGGACAGCTGGAGCTTTGCCACTGCCACTGCTATTCAGCTGTTCCTGAGAGAGGCCTCTGGGTCCGAGATCCCAAAGGTTGTGCTCCCTCGAGCACACAGCAAGGAGCTACAGCCTGTGAAAACTTGCAGGACTTTCTCTTCCCCAAAGCCAGCTCTAGTGAACTGCACAGGACAAACACTAGACCTGTATTCATTACAGGAGTTTGTGCATGGAATAGGATTTGCCAGTATGCTCTGCTGGAATAAAGAAATGCCCAACCTGAACTATAAATCAACATATGACAATTGCATGTGTTTATTTCCAAGGAACAATAAATTATTTTAGAAAGGAAACAGAAAGCATGCCATAAAATGTATTCTGATTTGTAAAAAACAGCAAGGCAAACACTATCGTTCATATCCCCCTCAACCTTCTAGTGACACTCATTTCTAGTGGGACAATTCCTGTCACTGGAATGTCATAAGGGAGCTGTATTTCCCTAATTTCACCTCAAGTGTGTAAGTATCTCAGAAAACTTCCTTCCAAATTCTGTGTCCTTTCTCCCAGATCCCCCAGCTGGGGCAAAACCCATGGAATTGTGGTGAGTTTGGCCCCAGTCCCAGTCCATGGCCCCCACGCCCTCACAAAGCAGCCCGAGAGCTCCCCTGGCACGGGGGGAGCCTCCTCAATGTCACCAAAAACCGGCAATATAACTCCTTAACAAACATGTAGGCTTAAGAAGCACGGCATGACTATTACAGCGCCAGATGCTCCGCCTAATGTGGCTGCAGGGCTCAAGAAGGTACACACATTTATGAGCCACAAGTACGCTTACTGTGTGGTTACATACGTGCTTACAGCGCCTTCCACGATCTTCCACGAGGCCCAGATTTTCCGCCCTGGTTCCGAAAGCTGCACAAGTTTCTGAACAAACGGGATTGGGCCGCCTGGGCTCATTACTGGATTCGGAACGTTCCACGGCCGCTACACAAGGTTCCATTAACTGTGAGTGCTGCCCGAGCGATTCCACACCGCGAGGTCCGCACCCTCCCTGGGCTGCTGCTCCCCAGCCCCGCCAGCCTCGAGGGAAAGTTCTTCCTCGGCCTGAGGTGAAACTTCCCGTCTTTTAGTTTATGGCCATTGTCGCTGGGCACCACTGAAGAGTTCTTACAGGTAAGAACTGATGACTATGGCTAAGGTGAAGGTCGAATTGGTAACCAGCCGCTCGTGAGACTTCTTGGGGTAATCGGGGGAGTCGCGACATGTCGCGGGCGGCGGCGGCGATGAGGGGCAGCAGCGGGCGGGCACCCCCCGCGAGCCCCCTCAGGGCCGGCCGCCCTCGCGGCTCGGTCCCCTCAGCGCTCGTGGTGCGAGCCGGCCGGTCCTGTCCCACCGGCCACGGGAAAGGCGGCAGTTCCCGCCCTCCTGCACCGCTCAAGGTGCCCGGGAAGGCGACAGATGAGGTAGCGGCTCAGGGCAGCTCCGCGTCTGCCGCGACAGAGCGGCCCGGCCCGGCCCGGCCCGGCCCGTGCGGGCGTCCTTGGGCGGCCGCTGGCAAGCCCTGGGGCAGCGCTCGCAGCCGGCTCCGGGCTCGGCCCGTCCTCCCCTGTCCGCTCCTCCGGTTCCCCTGCGCAGCCCAGCCTCCTGTGTGCCCTCCTGTGTTGGAGCTTCTCCAAACTCCTTGGCTTTGGCAGGGCCAAGGAGGGGTTTGGTGGCTGTGGGTCGTGCTGGGGTGGGGGGCTCTGAGGGCAGTGAGGTGGGAGCACGGGCAGGAGCAGCAGCAGGGTTTGCTGCCTTAGGGTGAGCTGTGACCTGTACCATCACAAAAGGCGGTGGCACTACACCAGTAAGCTCTTTTGAATACCTAGGAGTTTCACTGTAACAAACTTGTGAAAAACTCAAAAGGTGGATGTGGTCGCATTGACATGAGAACACATTTCTGTATGGAAGGTGAATAGAAGACTAGTATGTAGGGGTTATGTGAGATTTTCACTAAAAAATTAAACACGTGGAACTGAAACAGGTATCTTTAAACCTGCGTTTCAGAGAGAGGTTGAAATGACAAGAGTCTCTGATCACTGGCAAATTGGTGAAAGGGTGACAGCAGGGTGGTGGAAAAGTTGTCAAAGGAAAGAAGCATACAATCACTTAATTCACCTTTCTTTGTCTGAAGCCGTGGTATTTGCAGCAGAGAATGAACAAGCACTGGCTGGATCATTTTAGTAAAATCTTCCTGGCTACACAGCAGAAAGGCAGCAAATGAAGGAGTGCAAGGAGAACAAGGCTAGGGAGTTGGCTCCGTATCTCCTTGCTGTGAGGCCAAAAGCCAGTCCATTTTAGTAGTCTGAGGAGGTTGGGACCTTCTGTGGAATTTGCAAAAACAGCGTGGGTATAGCATGTGATGGAAAATCTAAAAACTATAGGAGAAATAGAGGAAATTCTTCAATTTTTTCAGTATTGCTGTTTCCTGACACAGTGTGTTCATTGCATCTTACAAGGATGGCGCTGCAAGTGGCACATATCCAGAAGAGAAAAGTTAGTGTATTGAGAAGTGTTTGGAAAACATGATCTGCAAGAAAATACTGAATACGTTGGAAAATGAAAGACTGAATGAAATATTAATCTTCCTTTAGATAAGAGAGTTTCTGTGCAGATGCAGGGAATAACTTTATGGTCCTGGAGGATAGCATGAGTACTAACAGGCTTAAATTGCCAGTCACTTGTGAAGTGTGAATTTGTGAAGACTGCAACATGTGTTGGAGTGGCTGTGGAGTTTCAGGTGGTGTTGAGACTTCTGACAAATGCTTGCCAGGGATAATACAGGTATCATTTATCATTCCATCAGTGGGGGAATGAGCCAGTGACCCAGTGGGCACCAAGCAGCTCTGAGTGCTTAACTTTGTCATCCTAACTTCTCAGCCATTTGGTGATGAATCATGTGGAAAATAGAATAGAATCTAGGTGGACAGGAGAGACAGACACTTCAGATGAGAAACAGGTGCCTCCACGTTTGAAAATGAGATGACAGATAAACAACGTTAAGAGTAGTTTTAATTTGCTGAAGTTAAGTGGAAGCAACAGGACCAACACAGCTGTAATTTCTATCAATCACATATTTATGTTTCCTGTGAACAAAGGCTTTCTGGCACAGCTTGTGAGCATTCTGTGCTGACCTGAGTACACCTGCGAAGTCTGAACAAACAGCACTGGGCACTGTTAGTGCAGCTCTCTGCATTTTGCTTCGTGTTCTATCCATTGTCTAAAAATTTCTAAAACTAATGGAGGGACATTCTCACTTTGAATGAGACTCACACTTTTGACACAGGTTTGAGAACATGATGTTTTCCTGCTCTAAAATTACTTAAAACGGCCCTTATTTCAAAACCATAAGAAATAAAGACTTCAGATTTGAGTTACTTCATGCATTTGGTTTTAAAATCCAGCTCTTTCTTATAGGACACAGAAGAATATTTGCAAAAACATTTGAGAGAAAAAAAAAAATTCATGGATATAAGGAATCAAAAGAAAGCAAAAGATATTAATAAAATAAGGAATATTTCAACAGAGAAGGAGATTTTATATGGCTAGCAAACTAGAGGTTTTTTCAGCCAAGTATCTTAGGTACAATCTGCAAAAGTAAGGATTGAGTCAAAAGAAAGGTGTTTTCTAAATTAAATGTGCCTTCAGTGCTAAATGAAAAACATAACCAGTGTTCTGAACAACAGTCAGTAGCTGACAGGAATGTTCTTTAGGTATGAATGTTGCTCAGGCTATTACTTACAGTGTCAAAATCCTGTGCCTGAGATAATTTGCAACAAAAAATCAGATGCAAACCAACATTTGAATGCTGGGGGACAAGGTGGGGAGAAGGCAGATGATGAAGACCAAAATGCCTAAACATTCCACCATATATTTTTTCCCCTGTGGAAAAGAAAAAAAAGAAGTTTTTATAAAACTGATTTCTGCAGATGTTCTGGTTTACACAAATCTCAATTTCCTAATTAGGTAAATGTTTAAAAAGTAATGTGCTTAGCTGTGTACCAAGTAGCTTAGTAGGGGAATTGTTGCTCCAGTATCAACACGAAGTTGGTAGTGACTGTAAGATAGTACCTCACTATAAACACTAGAGAATAATTTCCCCTATGAAATGTTTCTTTTGTAAATGTAGGAGGAGAGGCATTTCATTTGCTGGTAGTAAGAAAGAGTGTTTCTCAGTTGAAGATGGTTCTGACATGCCTCTGAGGACAACTTCTCAGCTGATAAGGCTTAAAGAATCCCTATTCCTGGGAAAGGTTTTCTATGATATGTCAAAAAGCTCTTAAGTACAGCAGAGATGAGAGGGATTGGCCCAGAATAGAGTAGGAAAAACCCTCAGGCATATCTCAGTGTTATTTCTGCAGAAAAAATCCCATTGGCTTCTTTTACTTGTTTGTTTCAAGGTAGAGAGCATGTTTCTGTCACTGGAAAAGGAAGAAAAAAGAAAAAAAGGAAAGGGGGTAAAAGAGCTCTCAATAAGTATCTAATGCAGTTCAGAAGTGAGAAAATTAATAGCCGCAATTAATTCATCAATAATCTTGTTTATGTCTTCCTCTTCCCTCTGCAGGCTTTTGTCTGGGGTTTTGGGGTTTGTTTCTCTTAGCACAAAATACTATGTCCCCATTCTATTTCAGCATCAAACTGCTGCAGCAATTTAAGGTGGAACATCAGTAATTTGAGTGATAGAAATTCTCCCTCCACTGCCCTCCATTGTAATTATTTATTAAAAGAAATTTGAAAGGTTGATGGTGGCTTTTTCTTTGTTTTTTCCCTCAGGGGACACTGAAAGGAAGCAGGTAATCCCAGTAAGCAGTGGAATCCCAGTGGAAATGTATTAACGTTACAGATGAAAGCAAGAAAAAGAGTATTTGTACCATGGCAAAAAATAAAGGAAATCTTTTGGCAAAGGTAATGTGCAGTGATTGGAATGTTTGAATTGTTTTGTGTTCAGTAGAAAGCTTGATTTGATTATTTTCTGGTGATGTGACTTGCACTCCAATAGTTCAGCCACGCTGTACTGCTTAGAGCATTTTTATGACTGCTGTACGTCACTGAGACATCTTAATTCCAGCACTTACTTCCATGAAACTGAACTTCCAGTCTGGTGCTTCCCAGTGCGTTTCCCTGTGACTCCAGTGGTGCCTGATGATGCAGAGGGACTTCTGCACAGAAAGGTGGGAGGAAGGTACCGAGGTGGTGTGGACACAGAGCGTAGGTGGTGTTTGGTGGTAGTGGGAAGGTTGAGGAGCCAGACCTGGGGGAAGAATCAGCAGGACTGGGGAGAAATATCTGTGCACACGTGTACACATGAGAATGCAAGTGCTGCTGAATTCATTGATTAGATGCCAGCAGTCTTTGGGAGAAGGGAGATTTCTGTTTTAGCACAGAGGCAGAAAACAAATACTTCATGTAGAGAATAATGATCAGGAATTTTTGTGGTTTTTAATGGAAACCTTTTTCCCCAGGAAATACATTACCTGACATAAAATCTTTATTTTCCTGACATTAGGATGCACTCTAGTCATGCTTACACAGACTTTTTTTTTCCTTGCAGGTGGTATCAAGAATATATGTCTGATGTATAAAATCAACGAATAATTTTAATAGGAATAATTAAAAATATTTATAAAATCTTTTAAATGTTATTATTCATCTTTATATAGCCATTAGTTTTTTTTATTTCTCAGGTTAACAAGCTTCACTTGCTCATGAGTATTCTGCTTGAAAGTTGCCTCTCAGCAATTTTTGATCATCAGTCCTGTAGAAAGTAAAACCCTTAATTTTTTATATAGAGAAATCACAAACATTTAAAAAATGTTTAAAGCTATATTTTGCACTGCTAGTGGTAGTACAAACATACTGATTTTACCTCTTTACATTTTAGAAGGTAGGCGTATTGTGACACCTCCTTTATGTAAAGTGACTCAAGTCCAATGGAGGGTGCCAAGGTACAAAATTCTGTGGTTTGTACCTGCCAGAAATGCCACATAAACAATAGAAAGAAAAGTACTACTCTTCCTGAAACTTTGGGAGATTTTAAATTCAGCACTTGTTTCATGTAGGCATTTCAGTGAGTTTTGATTTTTAGATTTGTAACACAGCTTTTCTTTATTCTAGATTAAACTTATGACTGGTGAGCAGAGCAATATTTTAAGTAATGACTTCTTTAATCAAGAAGTAGAACACTTAAAGGGAAGAGTTGAACAAGTAGAATGCATCAGAACCCACGAAAACACAGTTAAAACATCACTAGTAAGTTTCTTTGCATAACTGTGTGAATTTTTGTGCGTGAATCACATATAACTATTATGGTACCTTCAAGAAAGACCCCAAAAGTATGTGATTTTTTTATTGTGTGTGACAAAGATAAGTTAATAATAGTTCTATTTTCTATTGCAATTCTTTCACTGTCTGCTCTTCATACAACAGCAATACATAACTTCCTTACTGCAGGTGAACTGTGGTAGCCCTGCTGTGTTTGTTCTCTGTTGCAGAAGAAGGTATCCGAGCTGGAGAAGGACATGAATGCCATCCTGGTGCTCCAGGAGGAAGCCACCCCAGCAGTAGCTGTTCCTCAGGTGGGATGCAGATGCAGACACCCGAATGGGCCTGCTTGGAAACTAAGGGGTGACTGGATGGTTACACTGAGACCTCGTGGCTGTTACAGCTCCCTTGTTGTTGCATTAAGAACAGAAAAAATCTGTGTAGAGCTCATATTGGTTGATCTTTGAGAATTTCCTTCAAGACTACAACATAGTTCTTTTCAGTCTGATTAAACAAATTCAAAGGAGGGGATGTTGATGACTCCTGCTTTGATGCTGTCCTGTTGGAGACACACTGGAGTTTTTCTGCTGAAGGGCCAGACCTCTTTATTACCAAGTTAAAGGTCCTGACAGTGTACCTGCCTCTTTGAGTTACCTTGCATCATCCATTTAGCTATTCCCAGCCCATTGCACAGGAGCCATGAACTGCAAGTTGAAGACCAATTTCTTAGGCAGTGAAATTGAAAATAGGAAACAATAAATAAAAATGTCAGTAACATAGCTACTAATACAAGAGCATTTCTCATGGGAGGTATTGAGGCATTAGTACTAAAATGATAAGTTTGCAAAACATCTTTTTCTGTGGGGACATTTGGGAGTTATGGAGAACAGGAATTTCTCATGTCTTCAGACTGATTGTATTTGTTGTGCTGAATTTCTTTTAGCTAATCTTACAGGAGGTGTAGTTCTGTGAATTGTCAGCCTCCTGTTTCATGCTGACCATATATTTCATGTAAAAAAATCTTACAGAAATGTGGTTGTTCAAAAGAAGTCTTTGGAGTCTAAGACTTTTTGTTCTTTCACATCTAAAAGTATAAAAGAATTGCATGAGACAAACATGCAGTCCTGGCCTTTTCTTAAGGCTTTCACCTGTTGTACAAAAATTGTTTCGTATCTTCTTGGCCTTTTCCCAAAAACCAAAATATAAAACAAGATAATGTTCAGTAAGATACTTATACGCTTCAAGTTTTAAATGTTAATTTGGGGGGTTTTAAAGCAAGTTAATCTTTAAGTGTGAAGGTTTTAAGATATGTGATATGTCGTCAAGGGATTAGATTATGTTCTAAATAGTTTGCTGTGAATCATCAAGTATTTCTTTTACTTTCTTGAACTTTTCAATATATAATTTTGCATTTTTACACTAATTTTTGGTTGTTTTAAGAAATCTTAGCAAACAGATAGTGTTCCACTCTGCCAATTGGTACTTAGTCTTGGATATACTTGAGTAAAGAGAAGCTTTCCACTGAAATTCTGTATTTATCAGAGTGAAATGAAAGAAAGAAAACTTGAAGTGATCGATACGATACAACAGAAGAAAACCATAATTCTAGTGAATGTAAAAACAAAAATGTAACATTTATTTTCCAGCACCTCCCTAAACTTAATGCCTGAGGTATAACTATGTAATAATTCAGGTACCCTTAAGGAGGAGGTAATTCTGTGGAATCACACCCCCATGTCCATTGCTGTATTGGGTTTGCCTGCCAAGGTTTTGGTAGCAGGGGCTGCAGGGGCAGCTTCAGTGAGAAGAGAGCAGGGCTTGGATCAGTTGCATCGCGTTGGACGGAGCCATTTCAAGCCCACTCCAAAATGGACCTTCCACTGCTCAAAGCTGAACTGCTTTTTAAATTGTGGATACTGCAGGATGTTCAGGACTTGATGGAAAGTTCATCTTTTTAAAGATCTTTCCAAGTGAAAGGAACAGTGACAGGTTGGGCTTTGAAGAAGGCTTCTCTTTCGCCACCAGGAGGCTCCATTGTAACGGGATTGGAACACTAAAACATTTTTCTATAGAAGCAAGTAAGGAACGCCAGGAGACACGATTGTCAGAAATAAACACACAGAAACCCCTAACCCCAAAAGCTATTCCTGTCCTGAGAAATTACAGGAAGAATTCTTTTCTGTGGTTCTTTGGTCTGTTTAGCTAAATGGCACAAACTTCCATGATGCTCAAGATAAGAACAGAAGAGGTCAAGCAGTCCCTCCATTATTTTGAACACATTAAGAACCTGTTGATGTAGCTGGGGTAAAAAACAAGTTAATGTCTAAGCAGCACAGATCCTGTCACCTACAATACTTTTTTTAAGATACAGCATAGCAAAGTAATGCCCAACTCTTGTCGTGAATAGAATACATGAATAAAAATGAACTTTTTTTTTTTAAATATCTTGACATAAATATTATGGATTGTTTTTCCAAGATTGTTTCCTGTACTGCAGATGCTTGCTTGTTGGGTGGAAAACATAAAGGTAGATCCACAGCTGCTAGTGAATATTTTAATAGTTGGGACTTTCCCCTTTTATTCATTATTATTAGAAGGGAGAAGTTTTATGGGCTTTGGGAAATATTTCTGTGGAGTTAGGGCAGTGTTTTGAATGGATCTGTACAAACCCATGTGTGCTGTTAGCACCTCAGTGCAAATCCAAAGCTTGGACCAGAGCAGACACAGAAGTCACTCGCCTGTTTCTCACATTATTTGCTCAAATGGTCAAGGCACTCAAGCTCATTGTAAAATATATGAGTGTTTCTGCAAATGATGGAAAATAACAAAACCCTTTTAAGTAATAACTCCTCAGAGCATCAGTGGATCTTGCATTACTCAAGACCTTCTTTTGACACCATACATTTAAAAATTAAATACACTAATATTTTCTCTGGTTACCCTGAAAGGTCTTCAACAAAGGACAAAAATAATCAGCTTGTGGTTCTAGTACAGGCAGGAAGAATTTAATTTTACCTGTTCACACAAATACTCAACTATTTCTCATCCAACATTGTGTAAATATATCCCAAGCTTAAAGACAAGGTCAGATTGCTAAATGTATTGAGTTTGCTATTACAGTACAAGAATTTGTTTTAACTTTATTTTCATGTACATTCTCAGAATATATAGAGCATAGAAAATGGTATATTTTAAAGGAATATAAGGTAGAAAAAAAAAACATAAAATATGTTTGTCCTGCTCAAACTCTAGTTCAGACTGGTTTGGTATTTGTTCACTTGCTGTGCAGAACATTCCCATCTGTTCTGTGTGGCATCATGCACGTGCTGGTGTTTGTACACAGGTGGGGGTGTTGTGCATCAAAGTGTTTGCTGTGTGTGTGCTTTTCACTTTATTACAGGGACAGAGCTTTTACTGTGAAATTAAACTATGTGTTCATGTGTATGTACATCTTTATTTTAAATATTTGCTCTATAAATGACCTGAGCATTATCAAGGCAAGAAACTGAAGTATCTCTGCAAGTCAGTGACATAAAAGCTTAACTTAGAATTTTTCAGGAGTGTCCTGAAGCTATTAGAGCTTTAATCCATGATTACTTAAGAATTTCCCTTATTGTTTCATGGTTTAACAAATGTAGCAAAATGCCTAGCTAACAGTCTGTCTACTTTCATCCTTAAAACTGCATCTATTTATTTAAGACAAATTCTGCTTGCTAGCAAAAACTCAGGTTTTGAAGCTGAAATGTATTCAGTGAACTATAGAAACACTTTTTTAAAAAGTAGGGTAATCATTATTGAAATTCAGAGCACCCCAATGAGAGGAAAAAAACCTGACAAAGTACTAGCATCATGCTAGACTGGGGAGAATGTCTTTTCTTCCAACTGATTTGGGTTTTTTACTATTATTATTACTTTTTACTGTCAAGTCCTCCTTGCTCACCCTAATTTTTTAACAGTCTTACTGGGCTTTATTGGCTCCCAAAAGACAAGCAGCACATGCCAAAGCATTTCAGGATGTTGAAAGGATGAAGATGGAACTATATGACCTGTCACTCACGTTGGAGACAATTCCTAAAAAGCTATGCACCTGAACTTCTACTTTGTGATAAATCAAGGATAAATCTGAAGAAATCAGACAAAATTTCATTACCTGACTACGTTAGACATCAACTGATGTAGTAAGTATTAACTTCAGTAGAGCTACACTACCTTATGATACTGGACTTGTTCTATTTAAGTGTAATACCTCATTTAAAACCTATTTACTCTTTTACTGCCTGTGTATTGGGCCAACTGTAGTGAATATACTGAAATAAATAAATAAATGGTTAGAGCTTTTCAAAAGTCACATCTGTACTTAAGCATCAAAGCTGTGACTAACCAGAACAGGCCACTTCATTCATTCTCCACACTGATCTCCAAACTCCAAAACCACCATGAGCCAAAGCCAGTGTTACACTGCTGAGCAGTTAAGCCTGGTATTACAGCAAAGATTTAGCTGACAAAACTACTGAAAAATAAAAACCACCAAGTCATTTTATCCTGAAAACCTATCCTGGAATTCATAAGCATAGTAATTGCATTCTGATTTATTTAGTAGCAGTGTTTAGTTCCAATAAAATCCACAAAGGAATTTAAAATGAATTTTTTAAAGGCCAGTTTCCTAATGGGCAGACTCAGGGAATGCTTTTATACAGGACACGTTAACCATGAAATCAGTACGTGATAAAAGCCCAGTGTAATAAACATGCTGAGTTTGGCTGTAAAAACCTAAATTTGACATTGCTTGATCACTAGTCTGCTCAGAAATCTGCAGATGTAGGCACAGGAATGCTTTCTTGTTTCTCTTTTCTCCCTTCCCAGAAAGGCTGCCCAAGGCTGAGCTGAAGGGATTCAGGACTGGAGTGGGGAGTTCCTCCCTGCCCCAGCTGTGCAGGCCCAAGCTGAACAGGGAATTGGCTGATAAGTGCTCCCACCAAAGGCTCTGTGTGCTTAAATTAAATGTGAAAGACAATCGAGAGAAACATTTGCTGTGGTACAAAAAGGACTTGTTTACTTTTGCAAAGCAAGTGGTTTTAATAAAAACTTGATGACACTTAGTGCACATTATAAAGAGCAGAACACTGGTCCTGTGCCAGGACAGACGCTCTGAGTGCAGCTTTGGGCTTTATAATTGTTTGCTTTTTCATTGTCATCTGGGCCTCGTTTTTTTACACACCCTTATTTTTAACGTATTTCAAAGGGGTAAATCTGGTCCAGGAATACAGTTAGTATATTGCTTACAAATTAATTTGCACGGGCTTTATTTGTAATCTACTAGAGGCCAGGAACAAACTGCTAATTCCTAGTAAAGGAAAACCATTTATGATGATGAACTATGTAAAAGAAATAACTTGGCTCTGTCTTGCTCCAACCCCTGATCTGGAGGTGCCAGGCATTTCATTTCACCTGCCTTTTTTTTTTTTTTTAATTCTGTTTCGTATCAAGAACACAGTACATTTTTAGAGAAACAATACCTTTACTACAAAACCACGTAAATGATTATATACAAAATGGTTACTGGAATTTGGTTTTGTACTGCAGTGACAGAAAGAACTAGGTGCTGACATTTATTTACGCTTCCTTAATACTAAGTACATCACTCCACTGATCAGGGTAAAGGCAAACGCAATCCAGGCTAAGACAAAGGAGTAGCCATATTGGCCTTTGGAAACTTCCATTCTATATCCACGGCTCTGGTGCAGTTCTTCATGCCTGTCTGTGTAAATGGAAGCTGCAATCATAACACACAGACCTGCAGGAGGAAGAAAATAATAAAGGTTAGCACCTTGAAATATTATCAATGCACACAACTATTCACTGTCTCTCTTCTGTCAGCTGCTTCCACTAATGTCCTTTCTTTGCAGACACTCGTTTTCCATCTTCAAACTAACCTGGAAGCATTTCAAGACATATTTTCAGTTTCTTTGGCATGCTTTAAATTTGAAGTGCTGTTGTGTATCTATGTCATTAGCAGTGAACAGAAAATGATTCTGAACATCTGGGTAGTTTTAAAGTCTGACAAAAAACAAAGTGAGTGCTTGCCTGTAACAATTACAGTGTTATTTAATGTGTTCAAGAAGTTCAGAATCTCAAATTCTTTCCCTTCAAAGTTTAAATTGCTTTATTCTGAGCAGTGATGACATCCATGTTTTAACTACCTAAATATCACAGAATGGAACAGTTCCCTGTTTAAACAAATATGAAGGATAAGCTATGGCCTCAAGAGCACTACAGAGTTCTCATGCAGTTCATTCTTTTTGAAACCTTTTCCCCCTTTCCTACTTTCATGAAAATGTCATTAAAGTCAAAAGCGCTGGAAAATCACTCACATGACAGGAGCTGGATGACAGAGGTTAACACAAATCTCTCTCCTTGCTTTAGACGGAAGAGCTGAAGAATGAAAACCAGAAATGCCACACAACAGAGAATCGTAGACAGGATCATGGCAGCCTGAACAGCCTGAACTGACTGATACTCTGCAAAAACAAAGCAGCCTTGATTAAAAATAGTTTCTCTCTTTGCCTGTTCCCGCAAGGAGTAAAGGGGCAGAGCTGTGTTCTGTCAGCAGGAGTTCAGCAGATGCAGCAAAACAGTTGTGTGTGCATTGCAGAGGCTGGTCCTCCTCTGCCTCCTTGGTATTAATACAGCCAGTGGTTTAAAGACTCCTGAAAGCTTCTCATCAAACTGAATGAGAATACTGAAGAGACTCCTTCTGCCACACCACAGCCTCTGCTGCCATCGAAGTCCTAGAAGCACAGTGACACTGCCAGCTATCCCAAACAGCTTCCAAATGCAGACCCCGACCTCCCACCCGACCTGGAGACAGCTCTGTCCAGGAAGATGTAACCAGACAGGATATCCACGCTTGGCACAAAAGCTTCCTCTCATTCATGGTTTTCATCCTGTCAATTACTTCCCTGTAACTGGGAGCTGAAGTACCCAATACATTTTTAACCATGTGCAGCTGCTCTGTGTAACTTTGCAGTCCCACTGTAGCAGAGCTGTGCCACACAGCTGAGCTCCTGTGGCCCCTCTCCTCCAGCACAGCCACGCTGCAGGCAGGAGCCCTGGGAGCAGCAGACACACCTCAGCCACCCCTCACCTCCCCAGGGTGGGTACCTGAGTGCCACGGACACACAGTAATACAGAGAGCAAATGCAAACCCTTAAATCCATGTTAGCTGATCCTGTGTGCAGTGGATCAGCTCACTGCACATTACAGGCCCTAAACCAACCTGATGCTTGGAAAACAAAATTACTTCATAGGTACACGGTTCTTCAAATTATTTACCTCTTTAACGTACACACAGATTGAAAGTCAAGAAATAAATAGAACATTTGAGAATACTTCCAATTTTTGTAAAGCAAGATATTACACTAGGCTGTATATTAAGACCTCTTTGTAAAAATTCCAGCTTGTGTTTTCTTCCACTTTTTCCCCTGTTCTTGCACACAGTCAGTATTCTTAGCTTCTTTAGTTCAGTTCTGAGGCAAATTCTCTCACTTCAGATGACTTCACTCTTTTTACCTATCTAATTTTTTAAGAACTCATTAGCAGTCGTTAGTTGTTTGCGTTTGCCCTCTTGCACTGGTCTCTTAAGTGCACATGACAGTTCCTTCTGCTTTCCTCTCACAGAAACTGTTAGAGCAGTTGCCTTTCCAAAATGAGAAACCAGCATTAAAGTTTTTAGAAGACCTGCCTAGTTAGAACATGCACATTTTCAAAGAATTATCTAACTGCCCCTGCAAATTTCACAGCAATTTCACCAGATGTGCTTAGGGAACAGGCATGGAGAGACACTCACCATTGAACTCATCAGTGATAGCCACACAGGTGCTCGTGTTCATGGCACACATTCTCCAGACATCTGTAGAAAAGTTATCTCCCACCCACCAGGCCTGCAAAATAAAAGTAAAGGACTCTTACAGGGAGAAAAACCAAACAAAACCCACAAAATTCCTTCGTTGTCCAAGTGTCTATTGATCAGATAAATCAACTGGACAATTTTCTGTTCATTTATGGATACTTAACCACTCAAATGAAATGTGAGATCTCATGGCATTTTGGAATACAGGTTATATAATGACCCGCAAGTCATTCTCATTTTAGACCTCTGTGAATTTGGTAAGGGAATCTGAAACATCCCAAAGCACAAGGGATTTCCACTGTTTGGGCAGAAATTTTGGAGAGTGATTGCTCACTCCTTGAGACACCCAGACAAAGTGTGCTTTGTTCACCCAGAGCCTGTTTAGGATGCACACCTCTCTGAAGGTACAGCACTTGCTGATTTGCAGGAAATGGCATCACGTGTGAAACAGAAGCCCTTTAGAGATGTCCCAGTTCCTGCCACCCAAGTGATTAATGTCAGTGCAGTGCAGCTGTGCTGAGGTACACTATGGCATCTGGCTGGTAATGGCTGGTGATAAATTAAGATCCTGCTGTGGTATTTCTATTTTGAGGTTTGAACATTCAAGGCAAGATGGTACTGTAGTGTCTGAACAGATTTTTACAGTCGCCTGGAAAATGACAAGCACTCCACAAGTGGCATTTCCTCAGGAAACCCATTCCCATTCCAGTAGCTACCCAGGCCTTTGTTTTGACTAGAGCTGCACAAAATACAACTTTTCAGTACAATTCCTGGTAGGATCTGCTGCTTAAATAGACATTCCAGAAGCCTCAGAGCTTACTGTGCAGCTTTGCAAACAATACTGCAGTAAAAACTAGAATATATTATGGTAGTAGGCATATGGATAAAAGGAACACTGTGTTTTAAGAGAAATAATTACTTTCTCAGGATGCTGTTCATTTGGATTTTACAGTCCAAGTTCAATATATTATTTTTCATCTTTGAACTCTATATAATATATAAATACATAATATAAAATCCAGTAGAAGATGGTTGCAAGGTTGAAGTTTTTAATTGTTCAAAAGTAGCTAATGACACAAAGCAGAGTGCATAGGGTTTTAGTTCTGTAATAATTTGGTTTGTGTGTAGCAGATTTGAACTATGAGTAAGTTGCACTGCCCACTGTCTTTGCTTTCTGAAGATTCAAAGGAGCAGCATAAGACAACCTGCTCTAGTGCTCAAATAATGACCTACTTCCATGGAACAATCAACCAGCTGACTAAAATGTAACATCTCAGTTTGTATGATTTTGCAATAAAAAGTTGTGGGTAACACATCATTTCACTTGGAGCATGTCTTCACTAGACAGTATTTTCACCAGCAAATTTTTTAATATCAAAAGCCTGTACATACATCAGACCTCATAGACAGATCCCAGTGCACAGACTACTGATCAGGATAGTGGGCTGTTTTGGAAAATGGAAAATTCCATTAAAAGCTAGATATAAATATTGGAGGGGAAATTCTTTCTGATCACAAAAATAAAATGGAAATTTGAAAATAATGCAACATAAAATATTCTAAAACTTTGTGCTTCAACTCAGTGGACAGATACATTCACGGTGTCTCTCATGATTTAACTGGGCATCTGGGACAAACACTTGTGAGGCAAAGCACACCTTGACTGAAATTATCCCCACACATTAATCACCAGCTGTTTGACTTCATGTACTTGACACAAAAGGACAGTGGATTTTTCCCCTTCTCTCCCACATATCCAGCTGAACCATGTCCCAGGGCTCCACCCTGTAAATATCCTCCCTGGCCAAGTCTCTCCCAGGGGAGAGGATCTGCTGCATGCCTTGAGCTTACAACATGATGCCATACAAATGTACAGCACGTGCATGGATAGCCTTATCCACCAGCAACACGCATGTTCAAGGCATTTTTGTTACAGAAAGGCCTAAGGACACCAGTGTGCCTAACTTAGGTCCTCTCTGTAAGCAAGTTGAAGACTACAGAAGAAAAACCTCAATTTTTACGAAGTAAAGAAATCCGTGTGTGTTTGAGAGCAAACAAGAAGAAATGACACTTACATTGTCAATAGTTGAGATGAACAGCAGCGCTGCTGAGGTTATGTGAAACACAATAATGAAGGCCAGGAGAATCAACATCCTTGCTCTGGGGAGGCTTTAGGCTGAGATAAATCTGTTGAACATAAGAAAGTATACGAACAATCTTTAAAAGCTGTCAGTGGATCAACCTGCAGTTATGGTGCTGTTAGAGACAGGAACATCAGATGCAGTTTGAGTCCACAGGACATGTTCCATCTCCAGAGATACTTAACTGGCATCACGGGTGTTAAAATGAATCACAACTTGAAATGAAGCCAAGAGGTGCATTTTGCAACCTTCCAGCGTGGTGGCTGCAGTGAATAAACACATAAAGAAGTTTCATTCTGTGTGCTTCTCCGGCAAGGATGGAAAACTCCTTCATGCTAGCTTTCAGAGAAGTGCTTTTCAAATTACAGCCTCATGTGCAGGGGTGCTAGAATTTCCACTGACTGTAGTAAGGTCTTGTTTCAACCATCCTTCCAAAGAAGGAAGAACCAGATTTCAAAAGGATGCTTGTAGAACAAAATAAGTGCATCAAGAACTACCTCCTACATTTAGCAACACCTATGTTGTACCTTAGGTCTCACACCCTTTTTGTTCATACAGTTATAAGTTTTATCCACTGAATAATAACTAAGGACTACCATTTTCTTTAGTATATTGCTCCCACTGGTAGGGCTGAACAAACCTGTTAGTCACATAATAATCCAGTTAGTTATTTTATGTTCAGTCACTTAATACTCTCTGTAGGCTACCTATTGCCTTCATACCTTATTAAACCCACTTATTACAATGTCGTATCTCACGTGAAAAAAAATACATTCTTATGTACAAGAGAATCAGAAACTGTATTTAACTGGAATCCCCAGGAAATCTGTGGGCACATAACAAATAGGTTAGGGAAAACTACTGCTACTACTACACAGAAAAATGCAATTGCCTGACATATCTATTCCTTCTTGGACAGAAATTCTTGCCAATTAGTATGTGCTATAAGGAATCGGCAGTCTTGCAGATCTTTGCAGTTAAGGTGCACCATTCTGTACATCATCTGCATGTTATCACTCATCAGTACATGAATGCATATTTCTCCCTTTCCTTTGGACACACTCTATGATGTCAAATGATGCCACTCATAACACAGGAAATATCCAGAAGAAAGGGTGGCTATGAATTTTTTTTTTAAGACTTCCGTGATTTTTTTTCATGTCTAACCCCCTCTCTCCTACTGCCACTTACTGGAATCATGAACCACATGAATAATTTAACCAAATAAAAGGACTACTCTGACAGCATTTTTAAAGCAGCTCCACAGGCACTCTCATCAGGGCAAATAATAACTACTCTGCAAAACTTCAACAAAAAGATAACTGACAGCATAATAACTCAGTGAATAGAGACCAGGAGTTCCAGACTAATCCTCTCCATCTCCACTGCAGTACAGAGTTATAACAAGCTCAAAGGCAAACAGCGTTAAAGTGCTTTTGTGAAAAGTGGATAGCCTTATATCCATATCTAATTGGAATGACTGAATGGGAAAGCCAAGTGAAACCCTAAAATAGGAAAAGCAGCTACTCAAGTGTGTACTCCTTCCCATTTCCCCTCTGTTAAACTTTGCCTTCTCAGCCACAACGAAGAACAGAAATTGGCCATTTCCTCCAATGAGCTGATTCTACTGCATGACTCAAGGTCTTCTGAATCCAGTTCTGCTTCTAGAAATGCCATTCATGGCTCTATCGAGCCTTGCTTGAATGAAAGGAAGGAAAAAGGAAAAGAAGATATTTTGTGGGTTTGTATAATGCCACATCAAAATATTTTCATTGTGATATGTACCAGTTTTTGCACAGCACCCTCTTGTCTTGTGGTTGGTTTTTTCTTTTTCATTTCTTGCACAGATGGTATCTAAGCATTCAATAATGCAACAATCATCTGCCATATAAGGAGAGAGAATCAAATTGTACTCAGTATTATTTTAAGAATAACAATACAATTTCATCTTATTACATGAAGTGTCATAAAGTGAGACCAAAAAATGCAACCTAATTAAAACCAATCTTGCAAAAGCAGGACTTGCCAGCACAGAAGAATCCACTTTATCTTCAGTCAAGTGAATGTTTTAGTTTTATTGTTTCCAGCCATAAAGAGAAGTGTTTCAGACAGGATAGATAAACTTGTATGGCTGGTGAGGAGAAGACATTTTTGTTTTACCCAAATAAAGCCAAGATTAAATGAAAGAGATTTTTGTTTTGTCTTTACCAAAAAAAAAAAAAAAAAAAAAAAAAAAAAAAAAAAAAAAACACAAAACCCACAAGAAGAAAGGTCTGATGTTTCTGTTGCAAAGACCCCTCCTAACAACCATCTTCAGACACTGCCTCCTGACTTGCTGGCAACTGCTCCCTTCACGAGCTGCTACGACTTCTGTGCACACGGAGCTACAACAATGACACATGGATACAGGAATGAAATACACTGGGGGAGAGGAAGGAGACAGACCATCTCCACGTAATTAATACCAGGAAAAGACAACAAGAACTGGTTATCCAATCTGTCATGCCTGAGCAGGATCCCAGAAGTGCACAGACCTCAATCACTCCTACAGACTTTCCCTTCCCGTGGAGACCAAGGAGTTTCTGTGGTTCATCCCAGCCTGCACAAGGAATAATGAAGGGAGGAGGGTTTTCCAGAGAAACTCTCTGTGATTTGTGGGCAGGAAGCAAAGAGCAGCTCCCCTCTTCCAAGATGCAGCCAGCAACGTCACAGATGCTACTACAGTATCTGCACCCCTCTCTAGGCAGAAATTCTGGATTTCCTCTCTCAGAGAGAACTACTAGTCCTTGTCCACTCCACACAATGCTGGAATTCAAAAGCTTACTGTGGAGACTCAAGATTCTTCCATTCCCTCAGCAAGAAGCTCTTCCTTCCCCGATCCTCTGAGGACAGCCTGCCTGGGAACCTCTGCTTGAAGCAGGCAGCTCCTTTCCTCTCCCTATGAGCAAGGGAAGGACACAGTAACAGAGCACTGTTTGCATTAATATTCAGAAGTCTTACTCTACTAATGTATTACTAATCAAACACTTTGGTAACACACTGTTCTGCATGCTGGCTGTACTCCTTTTCTTATTTACCAGGAACTGTTTCCTGGGCAGAGTGATTTTTCACCTTCTCTCATGTGCAGCTGAAACACACTATGCTCTCATGTCAAGGTGTTCATGATTTTTAAGTACACTGCCTTTAGGCATGGTTGA
Organism: Aleadryas rufinucha; assembly: GCA_013397815.1. Classification (NCBI taxonomy): domain Eukaryota; kingdom Metazoa; phylum Chordata; class Aves; order Passeriformes; genus Aleadryas; species Aleadryas rufinucha. Next base: position 371,721 of record VZTH01004233.1, on the reverse strand, counting down.
AGACTGGAATGATGCAACAGATATTGTTCATCATTTTCCAAAGTGGCTTGAATTCTTTTAATAGTTTTTACACACACACATATGAGAAAAGCTTTTTGGACACAGTACAGTTACAATGATGGAGCCACTCTTCTCAGAAGTACGTGATGAAAAGACTACAGGCAACAGTTACAAGTTGCAACAAAGAATATTCCAATTGTGAAAAAAGTATTAATTATATTCAATGAGCATGATTAAGTACTGGAACAGGGCCCATGAGGCTGTGGGATCTCCATTCTTGGACATCTTCCTGACTTGACTGAAGCAAGGCCTGGAACGTCCTGATCTAACCCGCTGCTTGGAGCCAGAGTCTGCACCAGAGACCTCCAGAGGCCCCTTCCAGCTCAGCTCTCCTGTCAATCTGTAGCTATTTCAGGAACCTCCCTGTACTAATCTCCAGCAAAGCTCTGACAAAAGAGAACATAATATTTGACTTAGCTCATCACATGTGCCATTAAAAACAGACTGAGGGGTTATAGTAAGGATGACATTGGATGTCAACATGAATTCCTTCAACTGCAAGCCTCAGCATTTAATACCACTTCACAAGGGATGGTGTAAGGCAGAAGTGTGCAGGTACTGCTGAGCTACAGGTGCAGACTGCCACTGAATCCAGAAGGAGTAAGTTATAGGAATCTCACTGAACACATCCAGAGTTGCTGTGGTAATAAGGTTTCCCAGAGATGCTGTTAAGTTGCAGGATACTTACACAAAACACATTGAAAACAGAAGGCCAGTTATAGTAACAACACATTTTTTTCAATTAGTGCAGAAGACTTGTTTCTGGGTAATGCTCCAGTGCTGCTCCATGTTACACCGGGAGGATAAATGCAGCAGTCACACTTCTCTCGAATCTCTTTCAATAATGCAGACTTTTGGAAGCAGTAGTTTACACTTGCCATGGCAGAGCCTGATGAGCTTTAGAAGAAGTGGCTAAGAAAGGCCTCTGCTATAATCTGGACATGCAGAGGCAAGTACCTTTATACAGGATAAGACACTGCAACCATCACAGAACTGCACAGCAAAATAAGGTATCTAGGCCAGGGTTTCCAACATTTCTGTACTGTAGCAAGCAAACACGTTTCAAAACTGGATTGTCTCCCTATGTCAAATCACACACACAAACACATCCCCTGCAGGAAAGGCTCAGTTTAACTTTAGGATAAAATTCATCTTTAATGTCCATCAGTACAAAGAAACATGACTTCTTAAGTTTTTTTCTGCTGCTTAGTACAGCAAGCAAGCAAAAATGAAAATAATCTTTGACAGTTCTTAAGAGAAGCTTTATCACTACTTTCCAACCCAGATGTCATCTCCACAACATATATTTTCCTTTCCTCCCATGCAGTTCAGCCCTGCTGCCAGGCTGTTTCTCATGTTTGTGCATACTTGATTTTTGCAACCAGTGAAACGCATACATAGTGCAGCGTGTTTATCCTGCGCTCATCTGCATTGGAAAGGCTGGAGCTTACAACACTGGCTGCTGCCCTCGCTCCCTAAGATCAAGTCAGGGTTTTTTAATCATCTTCATCTGAGCCCATGTATGAGAGAACTTCCACACAGACAATCCTGGCTCATACTCTAGAAACACGGTGAAATCTGTGCAGAACAGCTCCTGCTCTGCACAGACCGAGGCTGGGGGTGTGCAGACTGCTCAACACCCACGTTTAGGGCGCTGAAAACACACACCCAAAACAAGGGGTGGAGGATCCTGCTGAACAAGTTACTGTACCTGCAGCTCTCTGCACTGGGATGTTTCATTGCAACTAGAACAGCAGGTCCTTGGGCCATCAACAAACATTCAGTTCAGCTGAACTTTCTTGAGGTCACTGGTGTAAAACTGAATCAAAGCAAACCTTCTTAATTATCAATTCTTCTGCCCCTCAGTACTATAATTAAGTCTAAATTATGTGGATTTAGAAGAAAAAGTTTGTATACTTGTAGCATGAGAAGTCTCTCATCTTGTGATGCATCAGAAGTTGTTTGGATTTAAATGTTTTGCTCAGAGTTCTTGTGCCACATGTCATGGTGTCTCATGAGAGAACTCAGAAGTTGGCTCACATTTTGCCTGTACCATTGTCTCTACACTTGCATAAAATTCCCTGGTTTATAAAGAACAGAATGATACTGTTAACTTTCTTCTTTTTTTTTTTTTTCTGTTATCAAGTATGAAGGGTTCTGTTTTTCTTGTGTGATTCTCAGAACTGGAACCAAAAGTGAAGTCTGAAGACAGCAGACTTTCTCCCAAGCCAGCAAGAGCTTTGAGGATTTCAACAATCCTCTAATGCCTAAATATCAAACAACATAAAGGACGAGAAAATCAGGAAATGTAATACCAAGAGAATAATTACAGCAGTTGAAACAACCTACCCCATTTTCTTTATTTCTTCTGTCTGAGTTAATTTAACAGTTGGGAACACCAACACTCTTCATGTTTAAGTGTACATTCAAATTGTGACCTGTTTTCGCGCTCAGGTGTTAACCAGCTAACAGTCAGTACAGAAACTGAATGTCCTCCTTCAACCAGTCTCTGCAGCCAGTCAGAGACCTCCAAGAAGGGCTGGATGGCTCTGACTGCACCTCTGCAATACTGAACGGGGACCCAGGAGGGAAATGCAAAGTACGAGTTAACAGTCTACACAGCAGATGGCTCCCACCCAATTTCTTCCTGGTATGAAGCTAAGCATGAAGAATGATGTGTGTTCTACATGAAATAAAATTTCAGGTCCCTGCTCGATGCTGGCTTTGGAATCAAGAGGGCTAAGTGTCCTATGAGCCCCTCGATGGCACAGAGACCATCAGCTCTTTTTGTTTGCTTAACTGAGAACACACTCAAGCCCACAGCTCTTAGTGCTACCTATTTTATGTGGGAGAGAGATTGTCACTTCCACCTGCTTTTCAAAGTCCTTCCTCACAAAGCAAGGAAATCAGAAGGAAATGAATCAATGTTCCCTGCACTCAACCACTGTATGAAGGCAAAAAAAAAATCAATACAGCAAAATATTAATCCACACTCTTTCCTAGAGCTCCATTTGAATTAGAATATTTATGGCCTTTATAACACAATGGCAGAAAAGGAAAGCAGGGTCATCCTATCAGATCTAGATTTATTGGTGCCCTTGCAGCAAGCTGTGTTAAGACCCAGCAACCTCCAGCACAATTACAGCAGTCAACTTGTTGTGTTTTGACAGTGAAATACAAGGGCTTGGAGACAAACTTGCAAGACATGTTATGACCTAGTTTTTATCTATTTTCTTCCAGAAAATCATGCCTTGCAACCAAAGCCCTGAGGTCTGCTCTTTGTGTGCACCACAACTAATACAAATGTGCACCTATAGCTTAATAAAACCTTCTGGTTTTATGGTGTTTGGATGTCTGTCCATCCTGCTGGTACTGGTGGGACTGCCTGAGCAACAGCAAACTTAGAGTGAACGAGCTCATGTTCTTGGCCTCCCTACCACCTGTGGGTGAGGGGATGCTCAAGCACCCTTTCAGCTCTTTCTCAATCAACTTCATAAACAATAAATCTGCTCTTCTCTTCAGAAACCCCACCCAGGTACCAAAAGTGGAAGAGACTGTGATTACAGGTGGGTCTGGCAGATCTTCTCCACACTTCCTCCCTTCTCACCCTGCCCTCCTCATTAGATCTATGCTACCAAGCCAGAACTCCAAAGTCTATGAAACTCTAACCCTGCTGTTCCATATGTTTCCGAACAAAACCAAGAAACAAATTGCAGCAAAAATGCAACATGCTAGCTTTGAGTATGGAGACCCAAAAAGCTGATGTTTCTAATTTCTTAGGAATGCTTTTAATAAAGTTTTGACCTAGGGATGCCAGCATTGCTGCCACTTCAGTAACTCTGGCAGTCATTTATTTGCAAACAAGTTTGGGCTGGGTTTAGACTTGCCCTACCACTCCTTTCACTATGGCCCTGCTGTGTGCACTGCAGAGGAAAGTCACTGTGCCATGAAGCCTTTGTGGGCAGACTCAGCAGAAGGAAGCCAGCAGGACCTATGGGCAAACAGGGACACAACGCCCTGTTGTGGGGTGGGGAAGTGTCACTTACAGGGAAAATGAGCCTTGTAACATCTTACCTGAAAATCCTAAAATACAGCCTGAAGCTTAAAAACTTCAAGATAGATGTATTCAAATGCTCCAGCAAAACCTGGAAGAGAGATTACCAGCCACTGTATGCTGAGAAGACAGTTTAGCAGGTACAGAAGTTAGCTGCCCACACAGACAGACATATTTGAATGAAAGTCTTTAAGACTTCATCTTCTCAGAATTACTTTTTAGAGGGTTTTGTGTGGTCAGCAGAAAGAGAATGTTTTTCCTCCTCCAGCAGCACAAATCACACCTTCCTCAAAAGTAAATCTTTTACACATTCTTCTGTTTCCCTAAAGCACTTTTTCTCGTAACTGTACTTTTATACTACATAATAATAATCTGATATTTAAGATGTTCTGTATCTGCATCTAATCCCAACACAACCCACACCAGTGTAAAGTAGGCTGCCAAATTACTAAATAACACCCAAAAGGGTTGCAATTATTCTCTGATTCCCATCATAGTCATCCACTATTCCACCTTCAGTTTATGCTGAGCATCACAGGCCTTTGGCAAATGCTAACAAACAAATAGTCTTTAATCAAAGACACCCCATGGATCAAGAGATCAGTTCTCAAAGGGCACATACTGTTTGAGAAAACCCAGCAGCAATTTGAGATAAGTAAATGCTCACATACTGCAGTTTCTGGTTTCTTACAAAACGTAATTGTATTCTGTCAGCTTTCACAAAGGCATGTGCAAAACATGTTATAAAATGTTTGTAACTTAAAGTATGTATGGGTAGAGCTTAACTGTATTCTTAGAAAATGAAAGAAAGCACACATCATTTCAGGTGTTCAATGCATCCTCTCTGTTCAGCCAGCTTGCTTGTTGTGCACCAGATACCACTTCAATATAAACAAAGTTGTGGTGTACATTAAAACCCTCATAACAATCAAGCTGGTCTAAAAGTACTTAAAGCTTGTTTTTCTAAGCTTAACAAGACAAGAACTTCTCGTTCTGACTTGTTCATTTTCAAAGATCAAGACAGAATGGGGATATGCTTGCAGGTCAAGGCAAACACATGGAAGGAAAAAGAACTGTTTAACTTAGAGATGAAAATAAATGGCTATAAATCAGGTGTGAGCACATTTAGGATGTAAATTACAACTCTTTAGAGCTGTCACATTCTTAACAGCCTTACAATCACCACAGCACAGGAAAAAGAGAGCCACCTCCACAAGAAAGGATTTCTGTGGTGCAGGGACTGTGCTAGCAGGGCAACAGACCCGGTGTCCTGAGAGGACCCTGCAGTTCTGCTCTCCTGTGAAGCCTCTCAACAACTTCATTGAGGTCTCAGTGTGTTTCACAACAGGCTTTTGCACGATCCCCATGGCCCTGGCACTGCTGAACTCTCTGGCGTGCTCCAAGGGCTGCAAGCAGTGCTGGGAGCCGTGCTGGCTGTTGGGCAGCGCAGTAACACCGCGGTGATCCTGACGACACACGGCCAGCTTGGAGGGACCATCTGGTTCTCAGGTGGGCAGCAAAGCTTCCAAGAGTGAGCACGGCCTGTGCCCCTTGTCTGAGGGTGACCTAAGGGCCACCAGTGCCTGCTAGCCCTCCGGGGCAGTGGTCAGGAACCACAGAGCCCTCTGCAGCCTGCTGGCACAGCCCTGCCTCTGGCTCCGTGGAGCTGGGACAATGACACGGGGCTGTTCTGATAAGCTATTCAAGCTATGAGAACCCTCCTGGGAACCTGCTCCTGAAACAAACAGCTGAACTGAGGTGTGGCCTGGCCTCACCCCTGCTCAATCACTATGTGCCCACGTTTCGGTGTCCAGGTTGTCCCTGTTCAATACCTTGGCAGGGCAGGGAGTGACAGACCAAGTAAAATACCAGACCTTTGTATCAGGTTGACAGACAAAATGTGTCCTCAGTCTGAGTCAAGGAAAAGAAAAAAAAGGCACACCTGCAGCACTGACTACACATTAAAATAATTCTGAGCAAATCTCAGACCCTGGGCTCTACTGACTACACACTGCTGCTTATCCAGAGATTATTCCAGATACAACAGAACAGCTCGAGTGATTTATGATGTTCCACCTAATTAACCAACAAATAAAGGCAGAAAAGGTCTGTCTTTCCAGATTGAAAGCAATGTGTTTAATTCCGTAGAAAAAAAGCTGATATTGTTTCAACTTTGGCAGATGCTCTGTGGAAATTGCTAGCAATTAAATGTGTTGCATTCACTGTTGTAAAATTTTCAAACTGCTTGTTTTGATTTGGCTTTGACTAGCTCTGTGTTGAGAAATTTTGGTTTTAGTTATTTCAGAGTTTACACATCATCTATCAAGAGTGTGAAAACACATTTCTATTGGTGGTACAAGAGTTGGTTATAAAATAAAAAGCTCAAACTCTCCACAACTATTACTACTTTGTTTGACAGCAACATTGTAGCACAGGATTACATTCAATACTCAGCCTACCTCCAGAATGCAATTTTTACACTGTAATTTGTAATCAGTGCAATTAAAGTTGCCATGTGGACTCTCCAAGTCCAGGTAGAAGGATTTCTATCCCTTGTTTGAGCGCACTCAGGGTACAGCTCTTTCACACTGGCTGCTCTATGGGAACAGCCCAGTCCCCTCAGCCCCTGGGTCACTTTGCTTTACCCCGCAGCTGCACCTTGAGCAGGCTGGACAGTGCCTGGGTCAGTGCACAGCCACAGTGCCAGGTAAGGGCACACCAAGCACCCTGACAGATGGGCAGGCTCAACCACAGCCCTTCAGTTCTTCACAGACTGTTCTGCAGTCTCTGGACTTGGTTTTGTTTCTGCCTTTGAAGTAAGCAGCGGGTTTGTTGCTTCTGTGGCTTGAGCACTGCAAGCCCTGGAGAGCAGGTGAGTGTGTACAGCCCACCTGGCAGCACATGCACCTCAGCAGAGACACCCAGGGCCTTTGGAAGGTCTCCTTCTATGTGGAAGAAGGCCAGAATTTTGATCTATTTCAGGACACTAAACACCCGCATTAAACACTCAAGGGAGTGTCCATACTGCCCACCTTGGCTGTTTGCAGCCCGTGCAATTCCAAACATAGCAGTGTTTAAGAATCAGTGAAACAAACCATAAATATATATCCTATAGCCATCTCTAAGGGGTATTTGAGTCAGTCCACTTTCTGCTCCACCTACAGACTCCTGTGAAGATCTCTACACAGCCAGAGGGTTGTATTTTAAGGTCACACCCAAATTATGAGGCTTCACCTGGCATGCACATACCCTCATTAAGCCTGCCCATGAAACTTCATCGGCAAAATAAAAAGGTGTAATTACATTTTCCCCATTCAGTGGAGAAATAATAGTTCCTTTGATGGATGAGTTTGGGCCATCAGGCTTTCTCTTGAGTCCCACCCAGGAAGATATATTTTCTAATAATTATGATGCTTATCTTCCTAATGAAGTCATAAGCACCACCTGACATTTTGAGATATATTTTACAAAATTATCTACTCTCTAAAACAGTAACGTTTTCAACAAAAAAGAACCAGCAAAAACTGAAGCTCCACTGCAAAGATCATGGTTTGCTTTGAGCATCCAAAAAACAAACAAACCCTAACAAACACTGAACAGCTCCATGAATGGAATTCCTTAGCGCTGTGCTTATGTTCCCCCTGCATTCCCTCTGAGACCAATGTGATTTCAATACAAGCTGTGCATTCCTTTCTACTTTCAAATTTGGCTGTGCTGAAGTATCGCATGGATTTTACATACAGTGTTTGCTTCACTTCAGAGTAAATCTCTTTCTTATCAGTTCCTGTATAACACAGTGCCTCATTCTGCTGGGTCTTCTTCTGACAGGAACATGGAGGAGGACCTGGAAAGTACATCTGCCAGCTAGCAATATAAAAGATCTTGTCCCAAGAGACCTACTTATCTCTCTAATTAAACACATTCTTGTCCTGATTTATGTGGGGGTGTCATGTCTTACATGATGCTCAAGACACAAACAAAATGTGAAGTGCCACTGGAAAACCAAAATATATTCAAGTCACTGAGGTGAAAAGGGAAGCGTCTCCTTGTGCTGCCATTGATCTCATTTTTAAATGGACAGGGAAACACCATTATGAAAGGAGACAGCCTACACCTAATATACTTAGCAAAAGTAGAGGAAGGTCTTGCTTCCCTAAATAACCATATGGGACTCATCAGTACAACAGTCTTCTCATCACTGAAGGAATGTCAAACCTGAGATGGGAAACAACCTTGAGACAAACAAGACAACAAAATAAAAGCCATAATAATGGAAGAGAAAGATGCAAGGCAACTGTGAAGCAAGAGATGCTAATAAATCAAGAGGGGTCAATTGCATTAACTGAGAGTGGGTGTAAGATGGAGATGTTCATTTCTTCTAAGCGATGTGGGCCAGCAACAATAACTCCAGCATCTATGAACTGAGACAGAATAGCTGTCTAAGATAATAATGTTGCAGCAGCCTTCAGTCTTGACCTGCTCAGTCTGCTGAACAACTTCCTTTATTAACAAGGTTTTAAATCTGTGTAACCAAATAAAACTCACTCTTTTTCCTCACTGGCAAATCCACAGCATAATCAACATTGTTTGTGTGTTTACGATAGAAGTCCTTCCAGACCACAAATAAAGAATACACACCACCAGTAGTGTCTTGTCTACTGACTGTATGTTGTTTTTATATGAAATTATATTAACACACCATTTTCCTTCCCAAATGAGCATACTAACAAGAAACTGATCACCTCCTAAGAGTAGTCATGGTATTGCTGCATTTTACCTCCAGTTAATGTTGATGGCTATTGGCAGTGCAATTCCTGGATTCCTGGCTGGGCAGACAGCTACCTGGTAACATCCCTGTCAGCCACGCAGCTGGCATGATACAATCTGTACACATCTTTATTCAGCACGGAGGATGAATCTTCCCTCAGGTATCTCAACAGTCTATTTCCTAACTCAACTCTACAAGTTCACAAGGAGATTCAGAGAACAGCAAGAGTTCTTTCTTTCAGTGTCTTTGAAGCAAAGGTGAAGTCCTTAAATCTTATGCTGAATAAACTCAATCAGCTTCTGGTGGCCATGTTTACCATGTGCCTTTGTTTCCACTCCACTTTGATTTCACCAGCTGTGGCAAGTACCTATACCCCACTGCATTCCTTAGGATGGCGTTTGTCACACACTGCAATTCCCATTTCTCCCCCCAGGGAAACTCATGCCCAATAGTCCCCTACCATTTGTGTGGATTCCTGCCTGCCTACATCTGCAGCCACCTGGCACCTCAGCCTCGGCAGTCCAGCCTCACAGCTCTTTCCTGAATTACATGGACAGCAAAGCCTCCAATATCTGAGAGCAGGTCTGGGTGAAAGAGTCATTCGAGACTATTTTTATATCACAGAGAAAACATCTACTCAGACAGGTGAGAAGGCTTATTTTATACAGTTAACATACCAGCACTGTATGTACAGAGTCTGAAAGTAAATGAAGAGAAAGAGCTACTTTTTGTTTTTCTGATGATGAGCCAACCATAGCTGTTTACTTCCAAAGTTCCTAAAGAAAACTCCAACAAAATTCAGTGGGGATTTCACAGCTATTCAGTGGGTTTCTTCAGAGCCCTGTATCAAGTCAGAAGATACTTCTATGATGCTTTACTGCAATAATCACTGATCATTTACATACTATTCCCAACTATTGGGAGGGAAAAAAAGGAAAAGACCTTCCTACACCATGTGAACAAAGTATTCCTGCCAAGAAATGAACGGAGAGTCTGAACTGCAGGTTTCTTGATGGCAGCATTCTGTGAGCAAGAGCAAGCCCTGGGTAAGTCTGCTGAGGAACGGACAGCAGTGCACTGTTCTTCCTAGAAATGTCCAAACAAGGAGCTGACCTCTCAAATTCAATACTCAATATTGCAGACAACCCACGTTACTGAGAGCTGCCTGTCTCACAGGCACACAACCTCCCCGGTGTGAGTGGGACATTACATAGGGATAAAAACCACCAGCGAGTGGAACTGCAGTTTGACTCAAGTGGAAAAACGTTTAATGCTGGCAAAAACTTCATAAACCGAAATCTGCACTGAATTACATCTAAGTGTATTTTCCTTCCACTGCGCGGGGAGGGCGGGAGCTGCCAAGAGCTGCTACAACGTTACTGCAACACACGCGAACTCCGCTGAGAGACCATTACAGAAAAGAACAGAAAGAACTATCCCGTGGAGAGCACGAACTTTCTGCGGGCTTGGCCCAGCCTGGACTCACTGGCGAGGAGCCTCTCGGCCCGCCCCGTCCCGCTCCCCGACTCCCGGAGCGAGGGAACGGAGCCGGGGCTCGACGGGAACGGGACCGCTCTCCCTGGCCGGCCCAGCGACGGCGCGGCACCGCGGCCACCGAAATTACACGTACTTCGTAGTAAACAAACGCGTGGTTTTTTAACTTTCCCCCTTTCTGGCGGTTTCTTCCTCCCCCAGCCGGCGAAGCCGCCCGCTCCCCC
>VZTH01004233.1:300343-360743 GCA_013397815.1 Aleadryas rufinucha | reverse complement strand
CGCGGGCCCTCAGGGGCCGGCCGAGACCCTGCCCTCGGCGGGACGGTGCGAGCGGGGCCGGCCGCCGGCGGCGCCGCTGAGGGACGAGCCCGGGGCCGCCCCGGGCGGCAGCGAGTGCCATGTTAGGGCAGAGCCGCCCTGGCCGGGAGCCCGGCGCGCCAGGCTCGGCTCCCTCCTGCCTGGGCTTGTTCGTCACGGAGCAAAACGTGCGTGTGGAGAGCTGAGGAAAGCTCCGCTGGTAAAGCCGGCCCCGGGCAGCGCAGGTGAGAGCGGGGTCACTGCCCGCCCCTCACGACCCCCGTCTCCCTGAGGGGTTCACCAGCCACCATCGCCAGTGGCAAACATCAGTCACCAGCTGTGCCCGTGTCCAGCTTGGTTTGCACGTGGCCTTCGTCAGCGGGGCGATGGGATTTACCGTCACTCGCAAGCACGCTGAAGACTTTCGGCTTTTTGGCTGCCTTGCAGGTTTTAGTGTTGGTACAGCCTCTTTGCTTGCTCAGGGGGCTAAAAGGTCTCACCTGCTCTTACCACAGTGTGATGTTGGCGAGGAAATCTGGCTATTGCCATGTGACTGCCAAGCTGTCTGCTTTACGTTGTTTTCTTTTGTGTCTTGCCCTCTGTTACAGTTCTGCACAAGCTGCTGTCAACATTTTCTTTGGATGTTACCTAAAAATCCAGCAGACCATGACTCTTTCAGTTCAGACCGTACACGCAAGTTTACGAGCAGTGTTTCCCAATCCCAGAGATTACCTGTTCTGTAAGAACTGTAGTGAATTCCAGCAACACCCTCCCTATTCCTAGAGTCTACACAAATAGCAGCTATTATGCTGAGCAAAAACACTGTTGGTCACTACTCAAAAATTAGTAGCATGACCGTACTTCACTGCACTTTCATTTTTTCTGAAGTGCAGCATTAGTGCCCTTGTATATCTGTGAGGAATCTTACACCTTGCTAAAAAGCAAAACTATAGGAACACTATGGAAGAGTTGCTTTGTCAGTCTAAGCGCCACCGACTCCACCAAACACCGCAAGCAATTCAACTGGGGTGAATGGAACTTGGTGGCATGGTAATCCCTTATGGTGTCTTTTGCACTCTGATGTTAACTTCAGCTCTATTGTAACTGCCAAACACATCTTGTGTTCACAACTCACCTTGGAATCATATACAAGAATATCCAGTGCCATAAATGGTCCCCACTGTTGACTAAAATTTCTTTTTCTCTATACTCATGTATTCCAAGTTTCTGGATAGGGGGGACTGGCACTTAAAGTAGTGGCTGCTTCTTCGTTTGTACAACACCTATTTTCTGGTAATTGCCTTGTGGTTAGACTGGAATGGGAATTCAAAGTGGCTCTCAGGGGAGATGTTCATAGCTCTGGGGCTGGAGGAGCAAAAATGAGCAGCTTAGGAGTATCGGTGGAGGACACAGCCCTGTTTGTCAGTTCCCAGGGGTTTCAGGGAAGTGGTACCTCGGGCTGAGCCAACCGCTGTAAGTATGACAGCCTGACTTTCCGCTGAGCTGAGGTGTTAGAGCTGAAGGCGCTTAAACATTCCCCTCACACAGAGCTAAGTTTGCCAATGGAATGTGAAAACAGAACACTTGATTTTTAAACCAAAGATGTTGCTTACAACTCAGGGTACTAGAAAGAGGTTATTCGTGCTTCATCATGTACTGCATCTGAGGTGCTGCTTGCTAATAAGTGCAGAATACTGTCCCTATAGGAAAACATTTGCTGTTAAAAATAGTCTCCTTTCTTCTCCCTCAACACCTCATACTTGCATTTTTAATTGTTGAATAGTTGTCATCCATATTTTATCTTAGCTAGAAGCTAAGAATAAATATTTTTAGAGCAGTATTAACACACTGCCAGATGACTACAGGCTTTTCCTGGAAACAAATTGTCCAGGTTCTGCTTTTCAGGCTTGTGTTGGACTGATGTGCTTTGAGTGAATTTTTTTCCCCTAATGCAGTGCTAAGTATCTGAAAGAGGTGTTGACCTTTTTCCTGCCTTTCCCTTCCCTCATTTGCTTGAGGGATGATGATGTGAAGGAAAATGTGTCATATGCAAGTACTCCTACTTTGCTAAGTTGACAGCAAAGCTGTTTGAAAGCAAAGTCACTGACAATAGAATTCCTGGTGTGCAAACACAAGACAAGCCATGCCATTCCGTGCCAGTTCTTCCTGCTTGTCTTGCCATGTCCTAGACAGTATCACTGAAAGTAGCCACAATTCATAAATGAACAGATGTATCTCTCCCACTTCCCACTACCAGTCATCATGCAGTGAACACAATTTAGATAAGCCTTTTTTTCCAGTAGTTATAATTCCCTTTTATGCAAGAGGAACTTTCAGAGCTAAGTCTGAAAGTGCAGGCTGAGCAGCCATCATGTCCAAGAGAGGCTGTATAATGGAAATATAGCTCAGATATTGATCTTACTGGCACAGGGTGCATTGGATGGTGAAAGTTCAGTGTGAAACATTGAATTACAGACAATTCGCAGATATGTAAATGGGCCAGCAGTAGAAGTGTTGATCTCATTAATTTGTAATATAACAAGTGGAATAATAAGTTGGGGGTTTTTTACTCACAGTGATTACATAGCTACAGTTTATGCTTTATCACGTATCTGTCAAGATGATGAACAAATTCAGTGTTTTTGTAGCTAGCAGGGATCAGGGCATGCTCTGTGCAATAAGAGGCTGTAAGTAAAAACAGGCTAACAAAATCTTTGGATATATCTGAACAGGAGCACAAGTGAACCAGAAGACAGGAACCTCATGATGGCCAGTGACTCCAGGAAGGAGAAGCCTTCAGACTGAGGGAGCTGCTGATCAGTAGGGTAATAGAGTAATTACTTGTCCAACTGTTAAATGGCTTCTGACAAAAATATCTCTGCCTGGGCTGTAATCTGACTTCTCCAAAAATGGAAATACTATGCCAAAACTCCTAATAAGAGGAATATAAGGCACAGTCCTCTATAGGCATCCTTGTAATACCAATCCATTAGTTTGTCACAATGAAAACCAATCTACCAATGAAAGACTTTTAGCACAGTAACAAAACTGACACTGTATTTTTCCGAAAGAATCTGTGTAAGAATCCTCCAGATTATTGATTCAGAGTATATAACACTACCAGACCTTTCCTATGCTTACTTTTCACAAAGAAGTTACATTTACTGCCATGACAACATAAGTAATACTGATGAGCTGGTCCTGATTGGGAAGTGGTTTCATCAATGAAAATGAGTTCAAATGTAGGCTTGTATGGCAGTGCTGCCATTTCTATAATTGAATAAATAGGAAGTGTGCTGTAGGATGATTTTACCATTGGACAGTTTTGTGAGGGGCAGGATGGAGAAAACAATGAGAAAGGAAAGAGTGACATGGACTTTTCCTGTTTCGTGGCTTTTAAAAAGTCCATCCAAAGGAGCTGCCATGCCATAATTTCATTAGTCCCCTTAAAAACCACTGAGCCATAACAAGGTTCTCACAACTTTGTCCCTCTTTTCCTTTCTCTCTGCTGAGATCAGAGGGCTCTTTGCTTTCATCCCTAAGAGCCGTGGTGTGCTTGTACAAAGTGTCTCAGATCTGGACAAACCTTAGTGTATCCTTGGTAAAGAACCTGACTCACATACCCCTTCCCACTACAGCCTTGGGAATGTTTCCTTCTCCCCCTCAAAGAAACATAGGGAGGTTAAGCAAGAGCAGCAGCTTCCCAACAATTCTTAACTCCTTGAGAACTGAAGTCCTTGTTCAGGCTTGCTGAGTCTAGGAGCTTGGAAGGAGTTCTGACAAACTTAGGAAATCTTGAGGGATCAGAAGACATTTCCTTTTTTCTCCTTCCCTGCTTCCATCAGTTACTGTTCTTCAGTGCCTCTTGCACAAGTCCAAAAATATCCTGAAAATTAATGTCTTTAGTTGGCTGCAGTTAGGTTGTGCTGAAAAAAGTGAAAGACTTAGGCATAAGCAGCACAGCTTGTCAGGGAGCTAGTTCCATGGTTTTTACAGCAAATATATATATAGGATATATTAATTCAAATGTTTGTTTACCCCACTGATCTGCAGGACGTGCAAATCTGTGGAGATGACATTCCATGAAAAGGAAGAGCATCCCCTTCCTTTCTTCCCCACTGTTGGACATTCTCTTGGAAAATGCTCTTTTTGTATTAATGTTATAATTACTGTAAGAAAATCAATAAAAGCTGGCAAAAAGTAGCCAAGGCAAACTGTAGTGCTGCCCCTGGAAATGTTATTACTGGATCAAACAAAGCTGTTTGCCAGTGCAGTGATCATGTTATGAGAACTTCCTAAAAGCAGTGCCTCAGAAAATGGTTCTGGATGAGAGTAGCAAAAGGATTGAGTCCAGGGACTTTTAAATCAGAGGGTATTTTGATGCTGTTGGCTACTAGGTCATGTCTCTTTAGCCCATTTACAGAGTTTTTCTATTTAGTCAAAACTTGGCCAGACAATGGTAAATTAAAAATTAGCTCTGTAACTGGATCTAGCTATTAAAATTCTTTAACATTAGGATTTAACAATCCTAGCTTTGTTTGGAAAAGAAAAGGAAATAAATTGGCAAGGACTAAAGGCAAGCTGCAACCAAAAAAAAAATTATGGAGCCTCTGAAGTACAGTACAGTGTGTCAAGGGCTTAATACATTACAAATAAACCTGTGTGTTGCTTCCCATCCTGCCAAAACAATTGCAGTAGCAACCCAACCCTCCAAACAGAGCTTTACAAATCAAATACCACAGAAAAGAACTTCTAACCCGTCACTCTGCCAGAGACAGGAATACAGGAGACTAAATTGTGTTATTACAGAGGGGTAATAAGGACCTGGCAACAGAAAACTTGCTGTTGTTTGAAATCTGCAGGAGTGTGCAGCTGGAGTGGCAGGATTAGGATTTCATTGTACAAACAAAATCCTAAAGAACGTCAAAGTACCCCTACAAGAAGACACAATTTTGAAAAGTAGACACTTGAACTGCTTAGAGGAAGAATATATTTTGTCACTTTGGCTATTGACCTTGTCATCCAAAAAAAGCACAAATCTTTAAATCACTTTAAATCGTTTAGAATTAATTAGAAAATATGGTGTTTGCTTCTCCAAGAGAACTACTCTCTCAATACACTCCAAATAACATCACATATTTAGAATGTAAGGAGTTAATAGATTTTCATCTGATCTGTAAAGTAAAATAAGCTCCTTAGCATTTTTATTTCCTTCTAGTGTCCAGACAAGAAGACTTACCCATTTACAGCCAAAGCTGAGTGACAAACAGCTCCACCAGTGAGGACACACTGTTTCTGTACAGATCTGTTCTGCAGAGCACACATGTAAATAAACAGCTTGGACCCCTGAGCCATTGGTGGGTTGGTTCTGCTTCCCTGCCCATGGAGCAAACCACAGCATTCCAGCAGAATTCTCACTTAAACAGCAAGCCTGATGTGCAGATGCACTTCTCCCCATATCAATTTGTGCACATGTACAATGTATGCTATCAAATATGTCCACATAGAAATTCAAATCCAGGAACTGGATAATCTGAAAAGAACTTTTGGGTTAGCAGATTTTCTGAGGACTGGCCCACACTACAAAGATTCCAATTCTATATATCCTTTGGAAATCCATCTTTGTTTATTATTATGATATGTCTCCATGCATGCAAGTGTTAGCTCCTTCTAAGTGTCTATTAGAAAAACACAATATTGTTACTCCTACTGAATTATTTTGTAATTTTAAGTATTTTAGTGGCCACTTAACTAAATCCCACAGGCAAGCAGTACAGAAAAGGGAGAAAACGCTGAAGTCAGTGGAATATGCATTTAAGTCTTCATGAGTGCATTGGGGGTGCTGTATGAGACATGGACATGGCAATGAAGCAGGTTCTGCCTCCAGATACGCATTTTTTAATCTTATTTACTTAAGTGGATGTTGCCACAGGCAAGCTTTGGACCTGTGTACTATTAAACTAGAAATTGTTTTCATAGTGATTGCAAGTATTAATACTAAATGGGCACAGCATGAGCCCTATCATTAATAAGAGCTAAGCTTTTAGTGCATTACTATTTTAATAAAAAACATAAATTTGAAGTAGCAATGATTCTTACAAATTTTGCATTTTAAATCCTACTAGGTAAACAGTGCATAAGGGTACAGGAAACAGCAGTGTGTTGTAACTCTTGCAACATTATTATGAGTCTCAGGCATTTACTGTTTTCTCAAAGGCAGTCATAGAAATAGGAGAAAGACTTTTACCCTCATATTAAAAAAAAAAAGGAAGAAAATATATTTGTCATCTAATGAAGTTCAAAATTTTCAAAATTCCTTTTTTGAAACCTGTAATATTTTAACTTTATCATAAAATATGTTGTGGCCTGACACAATGTTTTTGAATGTAGGCACTTGCCAATACTAAGTTGTTATCATAAGGCTCTTCATAAAAAAGAATTCATTTCACAAAGCAGGTGAGTCTGTATTATAACAGCTGGGGTTTGTGTACATATTCTGGTTTAACTAAACTTTGGGAAAGAAGCAAAGGCTAGAGCATTGCAGCAGACTGTAAAGATCTGGTTGATATAGAGGGAGTGAACAAGAGATACTGATTAGTTTGAACAAAAGGACTGTTAGTGACTGAAGGATTTGAAGCTGAGGAGAGGACTGAGGCGAGTCAGGTCAGTCTCTACTGCGCTTGCAGAGCTGGGTGTGAGCAGCCCTCCTCCCTTTTCCCTCTGGTCCAATTCCCACTTCCACAGGAAGGAAACACACACAAGACAGTCAAAAGGAAATCTGAGTGTGCTCCTCCAGGCTGGCCAGTTGTCCAGAACTGACACCTGCTCTTCATGATAGCAATGGATCAGTTGGGCAGTTGGAACAGTGTCGCTGGGAGTGGTCTGGACAGTGTTAGGATTTAGATCAAGGAGCAGGATTTTGTTGAAGGAAAGAGCAGCATTCTCAATTTTAAGTAAAAATTATTAAAGTTGTATTTTTATGTTTTAATTTATATGAAAGTATCATTAGGATGTTCAGGAAGTGAGATGGGATCTGTCCAAATGAATTTTAGCTAACTGAAGGTCCATCAACTGCTCTCCTGCAAAAGCTGGGGAGAGCAACAGTTACAAGGACATAATCTCAACAGTTTCTTCATTCCTCAGATTGTAGGTTATTAAAAAAAAATAAATTACCATATTATCAATATATGGGGCATAATCTCCTGATGATGGGAGTTGAATTCTCCTCTAGAAGCAAGTGTTTTTCTGGGAAAATTATCCTGCACACAGGACAAATTAGTTTGTTCCTCACTTCCACAACCTTGTAGGACTGCTGTAGCCTCACTGGAGTGCTGCTCTGCAGGTGATGGAAGGTAAACTCTTGTCCTTAGCAACCTTTTATGTATGTGGACGCTGTTGTAGTTAGCAGATCAAAACAGCCTTTAGCTGTTGTGAAAATACAGACCTGACAACACTTTGTAGGTGCAAATGGTTGTGGGTTTGGTGGGATTTAGCACCATTCTGTCATCAGCACTGAAACTGCTTGAGTTCAAAAGCTGTACAGGAGTCCTGAATTGTTCCTGAAAGAGTATGTGGAGTCTGTTGGGATGAGTCATTTATCCAGTGTGTTCTCATCTGAGCTTCCCCATTAGTCTCATCCATTGATGGTTTTTATTTTGAGTTTCTTCATTCAGGTTGGGATGGTGTTGTCCTGGGGAGCTTGTTACCACATCATAAGGAAGCATTGCACTGACTCTTCAGTTTGCCAGTTGTAGGTTATTAGTGTATTTTTTAGCAACCTTTAGGTGTATTTTAGCAACCTTTTCTGGTTTGAACACAGTATGAATGGAGTGGAGACTGGATTTTTATGTGTCAGTTCCTCCCAGTGGAAGTGCTCAGTGTCTAATGCTGCAGTACCTGTTCTGCCTGAGAGGCTGCTGTCATAGTGGAGCACCTCCAGTCACCATCCCAAAGGGGGTTCGTTCCTCTCCCTGTTCACCCACATGTCCTGTTTTCCTAGCCACAAGACCAGCTACCATTCAAGCTCTGTTAGTGGGGGCTAGGAGGAAGCTAATGCTGCCCATTCAATTCAAAGAAGCTCTGCTGATTTTTTTTTTTAAATTATCTGTTTAGAATTAAGTGCAGCTGGTATTCTGCCATCACTATGAACAGGTTTGACTCAACCTGGTAAGAGAAGCTTTCCATTTAAGCCCCAAAAGGGCACATATATGCAAGATCCTAGTGTAGCATTAAGTTTGTTCTTTGCTCTTAGCAGACAGGCCATTTCCCTTACATGAGAAGAGCAGAATTTTTTCTAATCATGCATTTCAAAGACACTACCGAGGTTCAAAAAAATATGGAGTATTTGAGAACTTTGACCCTTCTTTGTTGCTAAATTCTTCTGAATGAACCATATGGAGCTGTTTATTCTCCTTTCATGGAAAGCCTATTCCATAGGCTCAACAAACAGTTGAAAAAAAATGTTTCTGTATCTTTTCTCATATTCCTTAATTATGCACAAGCTTACTGCCACCATAGTGATTTACTGCCCCAAATTATCAATACCTTCCCAAAGCAACATGTAACAATCCTCATTTAATTTCATGAGTATATATTCATTTCTTCTTGTGTTAAATCTGGAGTGTCTGTCCCACTCCCCTTCCTCTCTGGGTTGCATGCGTTGGTTGCTGACTGTCCCAGCTGCAGGTAAGGAGCAAAGCGAGTCAGGGCTGCTGAGGCAGCTCAGATGAATGTCCTGGCACTGGCCCTGGGGATGCCCAAACATCTCCCTGCCTTGCTGGCCCAACCAGGCACTGAGCTGGTCCTCAGCAGCCTCAGGATAAACAAGGGGTGAAAAGGAACTGCGGCCCCGAGGTGGGTATAAAAGGAGACAGTGAGGCCACTGAAGGTGCACAACACTACTCATTTTCTCCACTGAGGCTGTACTCTAAACAAGGAGCATCTACTTACTAGGACAGCCATCAGCATTTTAAAAACCAGCTTCATCTTTGGAGTTAGCCTCACTTACTGTGTGCTTCAGGTACGAACTTCATCAAAACATGCACAGCAAGGGCTCTTATCTCTTTTTTGCAAACCACAAGGTCCTGTACAGTGTCAGTTTAATGTCTTCAGCCCAAAGCATGCTGCGGTGTGCTAACAAAGTGGACTTGCAAATCATTGCTAACACCTGAGAACAAAAATTACTTTGGTTCCCCCAGTAAGTCAAAAGTACAGCACTTATATTAAAAAAAAAAAAAAGCACTTTAAATTAAACCCTTTTTCCCCATAAATAAGAGTCCGGCTATGAGTGAGGGGTGTTGTGAAGTTCTGAACCCATATTCATGTGCATGTTGAATGCCATAAACTGCTCATTGCATTCTGTGCAGGATGATTCACTTTTTCCAACTACTTCAGTGTTGCACATATGGAATCTGTTGTATACTGTCAGCCAGTGCTGCACTGTGCTTCATCCCCTTGTGTATATAAACCATGCTGAGTTGTTCAGCCATTCCTGTAATATCCTTATTTCTCCAGTGTTCCTCTCAGGAGACAGAAGGCAAGGCTTTTTGATACTTTATTTTGCAATCTAAGTATGGGGTCCAATAATATATTAAACTTTATCGTAACAGCTACTCCGAGAACACAGGGCATTATTTGATGCTGTGATAACTTGGACAGTTTGACTTCAAAGCACTTAGCTTGTGATCCTAAAATTGTTCACCTTTGAGACTGTGTGTTCTGCTTTGGGTTGTTTTAGATATAAAAGATCATCTCTGAGCTTTTTAATCCCCTGCGAGTTTTGACCATCACATTTGTAGCAAATAAAAGCTTCTTCCTGTGGCGTTAGGTCTTCTCATCTGCCTTAACCTTTCAGTGTTTGGCAGATGGGATTAAAGCTCTTATTTGCATCCAAACAAAAGTTTAAAATAATCGACTGTCAATAAAGCTGCTGACATCTGTTCCAAAATCCTCGCGACAGTTTATAGATAGCCAAGGCTGATTGGCACTGCCGCTGAATTCCTGAGGAGGGTGGAATTGCAACCAGATCCAGTGGGTGTGTTGTGAGCAACGAGGGGGCCACGTGGCTGTGCATCTTCCCGTTTCTTCTGATGTCTGAGCCAGGACTACAGCAAGCTCTCATTTTTTATTCAAACCTTTGGATGTTGAAGTTTTTAGGCTTTTTTTGTTTGTCTTTACTGGAAGCAATAGCAGCTTCAGATTAAGTCTGGTTTTCAAACTCTGTGTGACTAGCTTTTGCAACCTCTCTCCTTTGGCTTATGTTTGTGACAGAAAAAGCACTCCCAACTTCTTGTAGCTTTGTCCAAACAGCAAATTCACAAATATATGCCATTAATTAAGGCATAGCATAATGAAACTACTCTTAAAGTGTTGAATCACTTGTGCTGAAAACATGGAAGAGCAGGGCTGCAGAGTCATTCCCTCACCCTCCTCCCTCACATGACCTAAAACCAGCCTGACAGGTGAGAAACAGGCTTTCTGGTGTGGTTTTTTTGCCTGCTTTGATAGTGCCTGCAGCCCTGCCAGGTGCAGGGTGTGGCTGTATGGGAGCTGAACTGCCTTGTGTTGAGTTGTTTATCTTTGCTGGGAAACCTGCCTTTACCAACCTGTGGTAGGGAACTTTAGGCTTAGACATTGTGCTCAAAGAAGACCACCTGTGGTGAAAGGAGTCCCATCTGCTGCAGTGGAGGTGTATCAGTTAACCCTGAACTATTAAACCCATCATGAAAAAATAAGGATCTATCCCTTTGGAATATCACTTTCTTTGTTCTCTCCGAATGGCTAAGTGTAAATATTATGGGCTCCAGTAGCATCTGAGTGAATAATGCTCTCCACCCTTCCAAAAGCAGAGCTGTAACTTTGTGAACTTCCTATATACTTACTGTTTCCTTCATTTTAGAATAAGTAGTGATGTGGGGTTTGGAGGGGTTTTTGTGTGTATCTAAAAAATCCCACATTGCTAAGACTAGCCTTGAAGGCCTCATCTGCCAGGCACATGACCAGCAGTACAGCCAGCTGAAAAACAATTCCACTGTATTAAACCCTGTACTAAAGTACTGCAGGACCTTCACTGTTCAGTGGGATATTTGCATGTCAGTAGATATTGGGATGCAAAATTTTTATTTCATAAACAAATTAAGTTTTAATATAAACAGACTTCCAGGTTTTGTTGTGTTAATGGGCTTGAGGACATTGATACCAGCCCTGAGGACAAAGACGTGGGGGTGTTGGTGGAAGAGGAGCTCAGCCTGACCCAGCAACGTTCGATCACAGCCCAGAAAGCCAAACGTGTCCTGGGCTGCAGCAGGAGGGGACTGAGCCCTCTGCTCCACTCTCCTGAGACCCCACCTGCAGAGCTGCCTCCAGCTCTGGGCCCCCAGCACAACAAGGACGTGGAGCTGTGGAAGCAAGTCCAGAGGAGGCCATGAAGATGCTCAGAGGGCTGGAGCACCTCTGCTCTGGAGCCAGGCTGAGAGAGCTGGGGGTGTTCAGTCTGAAGTAGAGAAGATTCTGAGGAGGCCTTAGTCCCCTTCCAGTGCCTACAGGGGCTCCAAGAGAGCTGGAGAGGGCCTTTTGGCAAGGGCATGCAGTGACAGGACAAGGGGTAACGGCTTTAAAGAGGGAAGGCTTGGATTTAAATACAAGGAAGAAATTCTTCCCTGTGAAGGTGGTGAGGCACTGACTGGCACAGGTTGCCCAGAGAAGTCGTGGCTGTCCCATCCCTGAAACTGTGCTTGGAGCAACCTGGTCTAATGGAAGGTGTTGTAACTAGATGATCTTTAAGGTGTCTCCCAACCCAAACCATTCTATGACAGGAAATTCTTTTTTTTGCCTTCTCTGTGTTATTTGTGTCCCGTCTCCCCCTCAGTCTCTTATTTCATCTCTCATGGAAAGTTAGGAATACATTAGAATAAAAGTTTCCATTTCAGAAAAGAGAAAGAAAAGCAATCTCATTTTTCTTTTCAGAAACATGAGGAAAGCAGCCCTGTCAGTTCATCCAAAGACATATAAAACACTCTTATAAATTACTTTATATAGTGTGAGGAACTGCAGGAGCCTGTTTCTTTTGAGCTTGTGCAGAATGCAGTATTGCCTTTCAGATCTTGATCTTGCAGTGGAATACTAATGTGAACTCTTCTGGGGAATTTTCCTAATGGCTTTACCTAAAATGACTGCTTTACATAGAATATATAAGGGAAAATACTGACTTGTCAAAATTCAAATCATTTTGTGGGAACAAATAATTTTCTTGAGGTTTTTGACAGGGAAGCAGCTTCTCAGTTGAATGAGGGATCTTCCACTGCATGTGCCTCTCTCCACTGAATTTGGCTGTCCTTAAGTCTCTGCTTGCAGTTCTGCTGGCAGCCTTGCTTGGTAACTAATGTGTGTCAGGTTTTTGTTCTCACCTACTGAGGTTCTTTCATTTCTTATCTGTGTTAGAAGTGCTTCAGGACAGAACTGAGACTGAGTGTTTGTAGTCTGCTTAAGCAACTCCTCTGGTTCAGATTCCTGCCCTGCTGTTCCCAGCATATGCCAGGTATCTGCCCTGGGAAGTGTTTGCCAAACACCTGGGAGCTGGATAGAGACAGGCTGAGGATAAGGCTCCTGTTCTGAGCCCACCCACCCAATTCACACTGCATCCTTCCTCTGAGCAGCCTGTCTCTGGGGATGTTTTTCCTCCAGGCTGGATCAGCATATACAAGTTTTGTTTTCTTTCCTGTCTTCCACTAAAAAAAAAACCAGCTTAGTGACACCTGTTTCATCTGCATGGAGAGCAGATGGAGAGCAGAGCACTGAAATCACGTGGTGTAAGACCACTGTCCTCTCTGCAATGACCACCACCACTCATCCAGTCTGTGGCAGTTTAGACAGATGCTGTAGTTGGATGCTTTCAGGATGCTGTCAATTTATTTCTGTCCTTTTGGACTCCCTCCCAGCATCAGAGGCTTGAATATTCAAACTTTTTCACGCAGTGCTAGTTTTCAAGTTCAGAAAGGTAGTAGCTAATACTGTTTTAATTGAAGTCATATGGTAGAATAAGTTCAATCATTTGGGACTGCCTGATACTTTCTGGCCTTTCAAGAAAGATGCAATCTCTTGGAACCATTTGCCTTGCAGGCAGACCTGCCAGTGAGCTGGTTTATACATTTCAGTATTTCCATTTTGCAGTTTTTCCAGAAGATGCTGATTTTTTTTCCCCCTTTCTTAGATAAATAAAAGTCAGACACTTGAAATGAAACCAAAGGAAAGGAATATGAAAAGCTGACTGGAGCATGAATGTTTGCTTTCAGTTTGTTGCTTCCTGTTCTGATCATGAAATTTGATTAAAATTTGGTTTAAAGATAACAGCAACCCCACAAATCAATCTGTGGTGTAGTAATGTCTGCTGATACTTCTTTTGAAGAGGGGATTATTATAAACTCTGTCTTTTAGGGTTGTTTAGTACAGAGGAGACATTTTAGTTGCCAGGATCATAGTTCTTGGTCTACTTTTTCTCTTTTCCTGTTTTGGATCAAGCAAAGAATAAGTCTGTACCATGTAGTTCTCACTAAAATTCTCAGACTAAAGGTTTGGGTTTTTCTGGGGAAAAGATGGTGAAGGTATTAGTCTGGAGGAAAAAAATGTATTCTGCTGTACTGAGGCTGATTATACTGAAAAAATAGCTTTAAGTAAAAAGACCTATTTTATGATTATTTGAAATTAAAACCTCCGTTGATTTGTTTAGTAAGATGCCCCTACTGCACAAGTTTGTAATCAGAGACTTGTGAGGAGACTTTAAAGAAATGCTGATGTTTATCACAGAAGAGTGAGAATTCTACAAAATGATTGGTTTGGGTTGGGGTTTTTTTTCCCCTAAACTATAGGAATCTTTCTTGTAGGATATTTAAAAAAAAAAAAAAAAAAAAAAGAATTTGTGTTTTGTGATGCTTAGCAAGACAGGAATATAATCTCCTAAAGGCATGTGAATGGGACTAAACCCAACATTTACTGTTCTCTAGGTATATGAGTCAATAGGGATCAATAATTTTTCTTAGTACTTTCTTTGACAGTGGATTTGAAAATTCTGAAACTCAGAATGAAGGATGAATTTGGCCATAACAGATTCTGCTTTTAGAAACTTTGTCTTTCTGCAGGGTATGTTCACACTTCTGTCTAAAATTCAGTTGGCCTTGCTTGCTTTGGGACAAATCCTCACAGCTCTGCCCATCTCCAATCTCTGCTTAGGAGAAGTTTAGTTCACAGGCTTGAACTGTTGCATTTTAATGCCTACTGGCTGCAAATCAAACGTTTTACAGTGATAACCACAAGCAACTTTATCAAGCCTTTATGCATGTAGTGAAACACTACTTTGTTGTTGTTGTTGTTGCTGGTTGGTTGGGGGTTTTTAAGTGGAAGAGAACAGGACTGGGCTCCTGTCTGTGTTGCAAAGGCAAAGCGTGGTTCTGATTGTGTGTGTGACTGCAGAAGGACTGCCTTAGACAGGAGTGTGGGATTCCTGCAGGAGGGAACAGCATTAGCATTAAGACTCCTACTGGTTGGTTTCTAGATAATAATTACAGAGCAAAAGTTGTCTGTGACTGCAGGAGAACAAGCAATGCTTCCTTGCTCTTTGCCTAAGCTCCCCCAAAATACCTCCCTCAAACTTAATACGGGTATTGGTTCAAATATTAGGCTTAATTTGAACCCAGAGCAAAGAAACTTAAGCCATGTGTAGCAGTGCCACCTAGTGTAGACTATTAATCCTTGGTTTTCCAGAATTTTACTGTTTTTGCCTCTTGAGTCTATAATGGTTCAAGAAAATAAACATTACCTCTACATTGTAGAAAGTGCTTTAAAGGTGATTCTCTTGAAATCTGGGCCAGAATATCTTCTTACATGAAACAAGCTCTTACCTGATCACTGTTTCATTCCTCTTTGCCGAGTTAATGACAGAAATAGTTTGAAGTTATCCATGCACAACAAGTTATTTTATTTATGTCGTGTTTTGCTTTTGAAATGAGATGGACAGGTAGGATAGAGCAGCAACTGCACACTACTCTTGCTCAGGAAATGTCAGTTTGACATTGTGGACTTTCATTGAGGATTGATTATACTGTAAAATTATTCATGGCATAAAGTAGCTCTTATTATGAAAAAACCTGGTAGAATGTGTCTGTAAATCTACATAAAACTTGATTTGGGAAGTGGAGGAGTAGAAATAAGGATTAGATTACAGATTCAAGCAATAAATGGTTTATCCTGTGTGAGAATTCTGAAAAGAAATGGGCTTAAACTTGCCATGGGTCTTAGCAAATTGTTGTAATTTATAACTCTTAGCCTAATGGCTGTTCTTGCTGTTGAGTTTTGGCTCCTGACTGGCAAATAGTCCTCATAAGTCTGAACCTTTGTTAGGACAGATAAACAAAGCCGTGCAGTGGATTTTTATTTTCACTATAATCCCTCTAAAGACAGATTAATGAAATCTAAAGAAGTTTTTCTGGATTTTCACCGGGCTTAGGAAAACAGACATTTAGTTCTGTGCACCTCTAACCTAGAGGAAGTTCATCACTGCAGCTGGAGCTGCTGGGAATTGCATGTTTTTTCTAGATTCCCAAAGGAAACACTGTCAGCCAAAGTTAGAAATGGCAGGAGGACAGAAAGCAAAAGGCACAGCAGCTGGATTTATACTGACATAGTATTTATTCTGCTTTGCCTTCCAAATCAGCTGCTGAAGCTCTTTTCCAGTTAAGAGTTGTTTATCTAGTGCTGTCTAGCTCAATACACAGAGACACTTCTGAGGCCACCCAGGGAATGTGAAAAGCCCTGTCTTGAGGTGAGGTGTGCACATGTGCCTCCTTGGACTGCTGATTCCAGACATGAGAAGGGGAGAAGACCAGCAGGATCCTTGAAGGAAAGATTTGTATGAAAGGCTGTTACTGAGAGGATAATTTATGGTGTATTGATACTCAGTGTCTTGGGATGTTGTGCTGTATGAACAGCAAACTACTCAAAGATCTCTTCAGATAATGCTGCCTTGGAGCCCTTTCTTTGAGGGGAAAATGAGGCTGTGACTACTCCAGTGCCAAGGTTCCTTATCACTGACACAGGGCATGGTGAAAATTAAGTGAGCAGTTACAACCAACACTGTCTTGTGCATGGGCATATCTCGTGTTTCTCAAGAAAATTAGACCACGACTTAAAAACTTGGGCCCCTGCTAGACTGTTTTTATTCCTAGTGGATATGAGACAAATCTGTTCACAGTACTTCTCTACTCACAAGGGTTTTCTATGATTTTTGTTAGTTGGACCGAAGGGCTGTAGAAACAAAGCCCCAAATTACATCAAGAACATTCTGTCTCCAGAACTTTGAGCTGCATGACTCTCAAAGGGGATCATTGTTTTGGCTGTTATCAGTGAAGAGCACGGACAGTGTTTCTGACTGAGATGAGCTTGGTTTTTCACTCACATCATTGTAAGGGGCTTATATTACTAGCTATAATCCAATCTCTTACTGTTTCGTTTCGGAAGCCCTGGAGTGGAAGGGCATTCAGGTAGCTCTAAGTTTATGTAGCCTAAGTTATCTTTTGAAAGTACATAACTCATATTAAGACATCCATGGCCCTGTAGCTGGTGATTCTGAGCAAATGTTGTCAATGGCAGGAATATTTCAGAGTGCTTCCTGCCACTGATCGTCAGCTGATGGCTTTGAAAACCAAGGTTGTTGAGTGGAATCTGAAGCATTTTGGAAGAAGCAACACCTTTGATATTGATAATTGTGAGTTATCTTACTCTGATTTTCCTTACTAATCTAGTGGGGAGTCATGGCTTATACAGAAAAGCAGGTGATCTGATCTAGTCCCTTCCATCCTCCTCTGTTAATATGCTTCTGTGATCTGTGGTTTCTGTCACCAAGTGGTAGAGGAACATTTCAGGGGACTCCTTGTTAAAATGTTAGCATTGCTTCACAGGCACCTTTTCTGTTTTTCTCCCCTGGGTTATGCAACAAAAGTTTTGAAAGTGCAGCAGAGGTGGAGATATTAATGGCAACATCTTCCCAACTCTGGATTAGCCAACCTGGTTTGTTTTGGTGCTGCAGTCTGCATTAGCTCCTTCTGCAGACCCCTCCAGGGCAGTCTTCTGCCACAGTCAGCAAAGCCAGCCAGCTTTGGAAGGGGATTGCTTGAAACCCCATCTCAGAGCTTTGCTTTAATTCTCAAGGGGCAACCACATCAAATGGCAAATGTACTCACATGGTTGGTTTAGATCCAGGGTAGATCTGTGGATGCCACACTGACAAACACAATCAGAGGTATGTGTTTAGGCCCAAGGAGAATCAAAACACAACTAAACTGCAAGGGCAAGTTAGGCAGCCTTCCAAGGGAGTCCAGGATAATGACTGGTGTGTCCTGTATCTCACTGGCCTTGCATCACCAGCAGCAGAACATACAAGCTTCTCTGAGGTGGTGGTGTGCTGAAGGCTGCAGTGAGGATTTCACCTGGTGGGGTATAACTACAATGTTTGTTTTATTTGTTTGTAATATTAGAAAGCCTCCATGGGAACCTAGCAGGAACCTCGTGATTTGAAAAGTTACCAGGTGGTCAGATATTCCTGAAAGCTGGAAAAGGGGTTTTTCATTTGCTTCCCTTCAGCTGAAAGTTCCCTGTCCATTTAATTCCTGATGGTGTGTTGGGCTTTGTGGCCTTTTCCCTTTTGTTCTGCTGTTTTAAGTGAAAGCAAAATACTGATGTAATCTTATCAGCAGTTGTAGGGCTTGACTGTTTTTAAGGATTTTAAAGGGAAAGTTCAGATAATGTGTAGACATGAAGGTGGTAGAGCTAAATTGGAGTGGAGCTGAATCTTTGAGGCAGTGACAGGCATTAAACAGGGAACCTGTGAGGAGCTGGAACTTTACCACAAACAGTTTGAGCAGCAGTGTCTAAAACGAGAGGCCATCCTTCCCAAGGAAGGGAACAGTTTAATCTGGCTACAAATGAAGTAGAGCTGGAGGAAAATTAATTGTCAATGTCTGTTAATAACTGTACGTGAATATTTCACAAGCAGATCAGAATCTGGTCATTTGTAAGAAACTTCCCCTCATGGTCCTCTGAAATTCAATGCTTAGCAGAGCTGTTAACGTCCAAAAATCCAAGTGAATGGTCCTATGAGGCTACACTCATGTACTGATTTTATAATTTTATGAACTTACAGCTGTGTATAAATGTTATACATGTTTTCCTTTCCCAAAAGCGTATAAATAACTCTGTTCTGCTCTTGTCTGAACCAGTTTTTTGCCTTTTGCAAATTTCATTCATTAGCTCAGATATGCCAATTAAGGAATTAAAAGTTTTGACTCTTTGTTCTGGTTCAAATATTCAGGGAAGCAATGAGAAAGCCAGTAGATCACACTGAGGAGGAAAGCAACTGCAATGTATAGTCTCAAATTAATGCCCTGCTTAAAATCCTTGTGGTTTCCTGTAGGAAACTGGGAAGGGGGATTTTCTGGAAGAAAACTGCCTGCTATTTAAAAATTCACTCTGCAGTTTTCTTTGTCTGAAAGCTCCACTGCATTTTGATGGTGACAGAGAAGGTCATTGTTGTTCAGTCCCTGCCGTACCTTATTCTGCTGTAGTACAAAACTCAAAAGCTTCTCTAGTTGTTAATAAATTAGTATAGACACAAAATCCCTTGTATTTTATAAAGAACTTAAGATTTCATATCAAATAAGGCTGAAAAATATTTTAAGCTGAAAACCAGATTTTTGCTTTCCCACTTGTGAACAGCAGAAATACAATTGAAAAACTAGAGTAACATGTTCAACAAAAGACAAATATTCCCTATCACAGCAGAAATGGGCATAAACAAAAGGAGGCCGTGCCAGTACCTAGAATACACCTCTTTCTTCTGACCACATTTGGGTTTTTTCCTCTGGCTGATGCTTTGATAAAAATGGTTATAATAAGACCTCATGCTGACTTCAGAGGGAGCTGCCACAACCCATGTCCTTGGCTGATCTCCTGTTGCCCCAGCTGGGCTGTGACCTGAACAAGTTGACTGTTTAATTTTCTCAAGTGAGCCCAGCTATGGCATTGATGTTAGAACTTAACTTTATTAGCTTTGTGTATTGGCTCGAGCATCAGTATTGCCTCAACAGAAACATAAAAGAGCACAATAAGGTGCAGCTGGGCAATTCTCTCCCTGAGTTGGTATTATTTGCTTTCTATGATATCACAGCCGACTTTACACTGCCTGACTTGGGCACAGCTGTGCTTTGATTTTTTTTTCCTTATGGCATTACCATATCCTTGGTCACAGCATCTTACTTTGAGATGCTGCTATGCATTCCAGTTGGGTGGAATTTAACATTTAGATTTTAGCTAAACTTAACATCCCTAGAGGCTTTAGAGTTTGAAGGCTTTTATTTTTTTAGTTAAAGAATTGCAGTGCCAGTCAAGCAGTATTTTCCCAGGCTGTCTGCTGCTGATGCAAAGTGGCACACTCAGTTTGTTGATACCGTAGGGTAATGCCCTGCTCAAGGAATTGCCCAATTCAATGGCAGAAACTGAGGAGCACCTTGATTATTAGTCAGCTATGTTATGGGAACTATTTGAAATCTTGGCTGCTACTCCAAGAAATTATTTAATAAAAATAAGTACGATTCAAACAACAACACCCCCACCAAACCCCCACCACTCCCACCCAGAGAAACCCAGTTGTGATACCGAGAGTGTGGACAAGGGTGAATGTATTTTGACTGCTCTATCCTGAATGGGTCACAGAACTGCACTTCCACTTCTTTTTAGTTAGACAAGCACAGTTGTGTTTATTATTCTGAGTATAGAAGTCAACACACTTCAGATTTCTGGAAAACATTCAAGGATTTGTATTCTGTGCAAAAGGGTTTAAAACAGAATGTGCTGCTTGTTAAAAACAGCCTATCCCAGTTCCCTCTGCAGCCAGCACTCCAGAGCAGGGGAAGCCAAGCCAATATTGCTGAGAGGGGAAAAAAGAGGGGGAGAAATCTAAATAACAGAAATGCATGTGCAGGATTGTCACATGATACCACTGAGAAACATCTGTGAAAAAAGCAGAGTTAATCATTAGAAATCAATCCCTCTCCAAAGGAAGTTATTTTCCAGTGTGTCAGGTAATGGTACACAGAGTCCAGGCACTGAACAAGCAGGGTGAGAAGTAACTCCTGCTGTTTATTCTGATATTTTAGCCATAAGCCTTCTGTCAGTTGACATTTTTCTGAAAAAGTGCAACTTTGTCAAAACAATCATAAGGAGAAAAATGGCAAATAATGGGAGAAGTCACATAATCACATAATCATACACAAGAATTTGGTCTGTTTCACGTGCCTTGACAGTGTATTTATGCTACTAGAGGTGGGTAAATGTAGCTGAATCCTATGAGCCCTTCCATGGTTGATGACAAGCTGTGGCAGTTCTCCTCAGGTTTTAATCCAGTTCCTTGCTTGCCTCTCCTCTTACAGATAGGGAGTATTTCGGTGGGGAGTTAATTTTAATTTTGATAACTTTCTGCCACAGTGCCAGTGAGTCATGGAATCAGTGTCATTAGCATTTACAGGAAACAGGAGCAAGTGCAGGGATAGAAGTACACTCGAGCATCGATGAAGTCAGTGATTTTCATATCTTTTGTGTTTTTATCTTGCATTGTTAAAAACACTGCCAAGATGTATTGGGCATGGGAGTTTTCTTTATAACATGTCAGAAACAGGTGAAGCTGTCTAAGTTTGCGAAAGCAAGTACGGCTGTGTAGAAATGTATGTTATAAATGGGATTTCCATAAATCACAAATAAGACATGTAAGCTTGTTAATGATGAAAATTAATCAAGTAAAGGTGACTAATCTAGCAGCGTGCTTTCCCAAGGTACTGAATTCTCTCATTTGCCTTTTGGAGTATCTTGGGGAGAGCAGCAGGAAGATCTTCTGCATGTTAGGTAAATCTAAAATGGACTAGAGCAGAAAAGTAACTTAAGGGGTTTTTAATTCTGTTACCTTGCAATACATCGGGACAATGTGCCTAGGTAAGTTTGGGAATTTTCACAATTCTTCTGTTCTGAATTTTTTAGTTAGTAAAGTTCCTATAATACAAGTTTCTTCAAGCTCTGCAGTTTAAAATGCAAGTAGCTCGTGGCTTTTAAGAACACATATAAAATGCTGTAATAAAATCTGTCTTCATGTGTGCTTAAGGAAATAAGAGCAAAGTAACTGAGGTTTTGAACTTGGATTCATGTTTCTGTTTATTGTAAGTTGACCAGCCAGTGAATAGTTTAAGTTCATTATGCTGATGTACGGGATGTGTTGAGAAGCTCTTGATGTTGTGTTTGAAACCAGGGCCTGAGTAATTCTAAAATTTCATCATCACTTTTCAAGAGTGAATCAGTGGCAAAGAGCTATAAAGAATTATTGGTAGCCTATTGTAGAACCTGAATGCATTCAGGTTCCAACAGCACTGTTAATGTTGGATCTCAATCCATATTTCTGTTTTATGGCAATGCTGTGACCTGGGCTGGTTATTCAGGGTGCTCAGACTGGGCCAGTTGAGACATTAACAGATTTCAGTAAGTTAACATGAAACCAATGATCAATGTTCAAAATGTCTAAGAAATGGAGGGAAATAAAAGATAAATTAGCAGTAGCTAGTCTCCATGGCAGAGCAGCCTTGAAAATCAAACTGGAATTTGGCTGAGGGAACTGGTTTTTTGTTGTTGTTTGGCTGATTGTTGGGTTTTAGTGGTTTTCTGGGGAAACATAGAAAGGGGTTTCATGGAAACATGGAAACACTGTGGATGTGCTCTGATCCAGCAGTCATCTAACCAGGCATCCCCACTCCTGAGGTTTCACACAAGTCTTTCCTGCTTTCCAACCTGGTCAAAGAAGTTTGTCTTTTTAGCAGTATGTCCTGTTTGGACAGCCCCCACTTTCCTGCATAAGCAGGAATATGGAAGCTTATAATACTCCCCATGGGAAATGTCTCCAGAAGTGCCACTGTTGCTACCAAAGCATTTAAAATTTTTATCTAACTTAAACAGGAAATTTAAATATAAATAATTTTATATTCTTCAGTAGAAAGAAGCTGTGATGGAACTAAATCTAGTTTAAAATAGATGCAGTTCCTCTCAGAAATTACCCAGATATTGTATTGTCTGTGCAAATGCGCAGTCCAGGTCCTGTGACAGCATCTTAGGATATATTACTTTTTTCACACCCACCATGCTTTCTTCTTCTATAAAAAAAGATTTCTAAATTTCTCAAACTGCTTCCATATGTTATTTTTACTTTTAAACTCTCAAAAATTTGGGTTTGACAAAAAGCTTAAATCTAGGAGCTGAAAGGAATGGGTGGGTTTGCTTTCATCGGCATAGTAAATTACTTTTTCATTTCTGTATTTCTTTACTTATCTTGCAAATTTTATTGTTCAAGGTGAATTTTATTATTTGATTCGTAGAATCAAGTCAACATACTTAATATACAACATACATACAGTAATTTCTTCCATATGATATGTGCTTTAATGAGCTACTCAGTGGTGACTCGTTTCTCTGCTATATTCCTTTGCCACTGACTCTCTGTTGCTGTTGTTGAGCAAGGAAAAAGAAGGCAGCAGTGGTTTGGATACCAAAGCCTTCGGGGAATAGCGAGTGGAGGATGTGCAAGGGTATCCAAGTAGGAACTGAGAGTGGAAGCCAGAGAAAAAGGTCCAAAAGCAACTGAACTTGTAATTGAGAACATAATAAACCCTTAAATAAATCACTGTGGGCTTGGTACTTAAATGGGACTCTGAACTGCAACTTTAAAAAACCTACTGTTTTAAACATAGATGTATCAAACTTTGTGATGGCATTGACAAAATAACTGAGACATTCATAAAGTGCATGTTGTAAAGGAAAAGTCAACCAGCTGCCAATGAAAATAAATTGCAGCGCAGTGAGATAAAACCCCTAAAGTCAGCACTCCCTCTCATTAAGATTAATTAGTTGCCATCAAAAACATCAGAGAACAATGTGCATAGGCTCACTTAGGTCTTCAGGGTATGTGGGAGGATTAGTGGCATACATTAAGAGTAACCATTTTCATTGAGTAAGCAAGAATGTTCTTTTCCTTATCAGGACAGTGATCCACCCCTTTCTTTACACGCTCTCCCCCCATGGAGTCTTCACCCGTTTCTTCCATCAGTGCTGTTCCACCTCTGCTAAGGAAACGATGAGTCTCGCTGCTGTCTGTCTCCTGGCATGGAGCTGTAGCAGATAGTTCTCATATTACAGCCAGTAGCTAAATTGCACTTCTCAAATACAGCTTTAAAATCCACCCACTAGCGTGCACCCAGTGCATTTGGACTATCCAAGGTGGAGACCGCTATGTAGCCACAAGAATCTGGTTAGATTTTTAGTATGTAGCTAAAGATTTTTTTAATGGTTAGAACATCAGTTCATAAAATTATTAATTAGCCTTTCTGTCTCATGACAAGTTCATTCAGTACAAAACTGCTGTATTGAACCTGTACATGCAGATACTTAGGAAATATAAAAGATAAATACTTTAAAACTTCAGATCTATGTTCTCCTTCATTAATAAACTAGTAAATAGCTTCAGATTTACTCTTCTACCCACTGATATGACTCGTACCAAAGACTTATGTTTTTTCTGCACTCTGTATGCATAAAAGAAACAAGTTTTCATCATCAAATGGAAGCACTATGAAAACTTAGGTAAAGTTTGTCTTCCATGAACACGATTCCAAGGAACACTTGGATTCTGGTTAGTATTTTCTCTATTGGCTCCCCTCAAATACAAATCCATCCCAGGCCAAAGACCTGCATGACAACCTTCCACAGGGTTAGTCTAAGTGCCTCAGTGTTCAAAGCTCCAGTGATGGGTGCACTCTGCTGGAATTAGGGAACTGCCAGCTGTCATGGGGAGTGCTAACACAAGGAGGGATGTGACTTTGCCAGGTACAGATTTAACCTGTGAATAAGGAAAAAGCAACTGGTTGTGTAGCTCTCAATGACAAATCAAAATTTATTTCTATCACTTTCACATAGAAGCTTTATTGTAGATGCTGATTTTAAAAAGCAGACCTATCCCCAACTTCTAATAAAAGTTGATAGCGCTGCTTTAGGTGACTGTAATATACTGTCTTAACTTCATTTAATACAAGATAATACACTTCAATATTATTTAGTGTTAGCAGGGAATAGCATACTTAAATATTGTGGCTGTGTGTACTGTATTGTTGAATTCTAAATGGATTTACTTCCTTTTTTAATTTTAATTTGTTCATGTTGTTCTTGACTTAGCTACTGTTATCTTTGTTCAGTAAAACAGTCCCTTATTATGAAAACATTAGTAATGGCTTTTAGATGAATGGAGGGAAAAAACAGATGTGCAAAGTATTACCAAAGAGCTGTAAATATTTCATGAAAGGAAGACACAGTTCAAGTGGAGTAGTTAATGAACCAAGCCATGATAGCATTAAAAATACAGAGCTGTGAATGTTCCAGTGTGACAGTACCTAAAACATTCCGCTTGTGGCAGTGCTGGTAGTGGATGTAGAGCTGCAAGGTGGGAGTGAAATCAGTGGCATAAGGCACTTGGCAGCAGTGATCTTTGACTTGATGGATGGGGGGACTTTTTGATCAAGAGAAACATAAAAATCTTTCTAGTGAATGAAGCACATTCACATTTATGGGATTAGAGATGTGGATGGAAAGTACCTCTGGCCCAACCTCTAACGTGAAGTAGAACTATCGTTGTCATTAGATTAGATCAGATCAGCCACAGCAGAGACCTGAAAATTCCAAAGATGAGATGTTTCTCCTTTCCCTCCAGAGGAGAAGAGATGGTCCTGCTGGAGCAGGGGGTTTGGACCAGATAAACCAGATCTCCCTTCCAACCTCAGCCATTCTGTGTTGGGGGAAAGTGGGGCACACCTTATTTGAAGGCTCCTTCTCTTAAATGCTAGGGAGGGAACACACACTCACAGCCAGCTATATCATCTGTATGATTAATGTTGTATAGTGACCCTCTGAAGATAAAATGACATATTAAAGTGTGCTCAGTTAAAGAGCAGGTATAGAGATATGACTTCAAGTGCTGTATGAGCCTGGAAGAATATTATCCCTCTTGAAGATTGCTTAAGCTAAAAGAATGTACAAAAACACTTTCTAAAGTCAGAAAATCACCCAGGCAGAGAAAATGTTAATGTCATTCAAGATGGGACCAAAAATGAGGGGTAGGAAATTGATGTTGTATTAAGTGAAGAGAGAGATATCTTCAGCTCTGAGCCACCTCAGCCACCTCAAACTTGAGTTTCTGTTTTCACAATAATGTCAGGTTATTTCTAAAAGTCAAAATTTGCAATGTAGTTTAACAAATCCCATCTTCTCCCATATCTGCTCCAGGGACATGACTCAGAGAAGTCTTGAGACAGCTGGGAGAATTGAACTGTTTCAAATATGTTCTGTGTCTTACTTGTTGTTTTGGTTTTGATAACTTTTTATTTCCTACTTTGTAATCAAGAATGCAACCCTCTGCCTTGCTAGACTAAACTCGATTGCCTTTTTGGATTTGTCTAGCATTAATGATAGCCTCATGCAATAGTGCCACGTATAAAGCATCGTGTCTTTTTCCCAAAATAGCTCTATTTGTTATCATGTCGTGGAGAATTTGAAATCCAGAAAATGCTCAGGAAGGTAATTCAGGGTGACTTTCCCACCGAGCTGCAGAGGTTGATTTGGTAGCTAATAAAACCCAGGGTTGAATCTGAGGGGAAAATACCAACCAGTAACCATTGTCTGGTAAGGACCAGGCAGAATACAGTTCCTCTGACTGCCACTTCATAGATCTCACACAGCCCAATTTATCCCCCATTGTAAACCCCAGGACTGGCAAGGACGTGCAGAAGGGGAGTACTTGTTTCTATTTCTTGTTTCCAAAGACTTTTCTATACTTTTGCCTGATCTTTTAAAACAATGTAGACGAGTGAATTTCATGCATTTAAGACTAAATTAAGCAGAATACTCAGGTAAAGCCTTGTTGGGAGGTCTGGAGGAGCAAGAGGTGCTGAATGATCCTATCACTGAGTGAAGCAGTGCAGGAAATAATACTGTTCTTCCATCTGAACTGCCTGTGTGTGAGCAAGTGTTTGTACCCCTGTGTGATGTTCTTCCATGTAACCTCTGCTTAGGAATACCTCAGGGCAAGGTGAAACAGGAACAGTCTGGAGAGTGACAAACAGGATGGTTAAAGAAAGTTGTTTTCATCTCCCTTCTTTTCCTTCCCCCTTATGAAGTTTTTTGCTTACCCTTTAATTCCAAGCCATGTTTCAGTGGACAGAACCTGTTGTGGGAAATAAACAAACATGCTTATTTTAGGTGTGCATTCAGTGGTGCTTATCAGATCAGTCTAGGCACCCAGGGGTTTTATCCCTCATTAGAATGAATATATATGTCCAAAATTAAATATAGGCGTTGAGCAGGAATGCAAATCTCTGCTACAGATGGGAGCTGAGGACAGGATATCCCTGTGGAGGGAACCAGCTAGATAAGACTGCACTGAGTTTTGAAGAATAGAGGAAGCACACAGGAGTCTGATATGGTTAGATGGAATGAATCTTAATTTTTTCTTTTCCTGGGACCTAACCCTTCTATAAGAGAGGACTGAGTAAAGTGCATCAACAGATACAGGAGTCTATTCCTGGCTTTCTGGATAGGACTGTCTGTTGTTCCTTTCTATTGTTCCTCTAACCTGATGTTAAAGGTGACAAATTTCTTAGTGTCAAAGAAAAGCTGATGGGCTACAGACTGAAATCCTGAAAGACAATCTGTCAGAAGGGTTATATGGAAAAAAAAATTATTTTTTTCTGTGTTGCACTTCTGTGGGGATATTTACAATTAGAAAAGAACTCATACTTGTGGTATCCTGCAGTATTACTAAATATGTTGTAATATTGTTCACTGTAACAATAATGCACATTACCAGCAGTAATGCACACTGTAATATTGTGTGCATTACTGCTGGTAATCCAAATTAAGGTTCCTGCTCTTTCCTTTTAAGAAGAAATGTAACCCATTGGATTGAAAGAGAAGCCCTGGATCAGGTCAGTCTTGCAGCTACAGGTGATAGTGCAGAAGTAGTCAGGTCAGAGGGTATTAAGGAGTTAACAGTATAGGCCTCTGGACTGCAAAGCTGCTTTTCAAAACCATAAAACAAATCCTATATCAATAAAGAAGATGGCAAAACTACAGACAGCACAACAGGATGACGTTTCCCACAAGTTCTTGGACCATTGCAATAATTGTGAAATTTGCTAAATAAAAATTTGGAATCTTCCCAATTTCCTGTGCTAGAAAAGACATCTGTATGTCTGTCTCAAATCTCATCCTTAACTTCCAGATTTGTAACTACAGAGCAACTTCAGGATTTTGTTGTAACTTCTGTGGCTTTTCTTTTAATTATTACACAAGTAATTTCTTGACTTGCAAGTGACCTGCTGTATGTCGGGGGTCTGTATATATTTTGACTGCTTTTTCTCTTTTCAGCTGAGGAGAAAGAATGCAGCCCATAATACTTCTCTCGCAGCACCTCAGTCTGAGTCCTGGAAACTGCATATACTTCCTGCCAAGTCATGCAACTATAACATCATGGCAATCACTAACAATACTTCTGTTGTTTGAAGCATGAGGTTTTCAGACTGTTAGGAATGCTGGTGTTGCTGCTTCTTTTAGTTATTTAACTTTTTCCAAAGTCAAGAAACAGTTTATATCTGGAGTACACTAAAAAGGCAGCTGAAACCTGATCTTAGTCTTTGGTTTGAGTATGTCTTAGTCTGTGATTCTCCTTTGAGTTTACAATGACAGCAGTGCCACTCTGGAAATAAAAACAAATGTCGTTTAAATTTGCTCTTCAATGGATCACTGGGTGATGTGTGTGTGTCATTTCTAGGGTTTTTCTCAACTATTGCATCTGTGATTTGTTGAGTGCTTTTGTGTTGGGTGGGTAGAGCCTGTTTGTGATCAGAAAGATACAGGATATAGTGGGCAGCTGGGGTCAGGCCCTGCTCCTCTGGGTGCCTCTTTCGATGTCTTTGGAGGTCCTGGCTCAGTGTTTGTGTTTGCTCTTTTGTATTAAAACCAGTTGTCCCTGCACTTTCTCTACCAAATCCTGCTGTACAGGGAGCAGCAGTCAGTAATTTAGTGGACCCAAAGGGAGAAGTTAAGATTGTAGAAGCATTAGGTTATAGGATTTGTCAATCTAAGAAGTAGGCCAGTCATCACAGCCTGTCAGTACAGACTACCCAAGGGCTTTTATTTGATTATCTAATGTGTGTATGCATAATTGTACCACTGACAGTGCTAATTTTGATGTAAGGTTCTTCCAGTGGAAAAATAAAAGATCTAAGAGGTTGTTTTGCTTGACAGACTATGGTTAAGTGATGTGCTATTAGGATTTGCATGGGAATATATAGGTAATGTGCCAATGGAGGCTGGTGTGCCTGAAACCGTCCAGTGGTATGTACTGACTCACTGTCTCAGCATGCTGTTAGCAAGTGGGCAAGAATTGTAAGGATATGCCACGTTTCTCACCTAATTATTGCATATCCAGCAAGGGTCAGCTTGTAAGCAGTTTTATCAGAGGGAATATAGGTAAGAGTAAGTTTCTACTTACAGGTAGACACAAAGGAGGAAACTCACGCTTAAGAAAGGATAACTTCAGGCATGTTGAGATCTGTGAGACATAGACCTCCAGCAGTACAAGGGGATGGATTCATTGTGTGGTTTGTGTGTAAAAATCAGATTTTAAGTGCAATCTAGGGACCATCTATCTTATAGTGATGCTTTGAAAAACTGGACATCTCGTTTTGCGGTTCCCAAAAGCAAAAAGCAATTTAACTTAAAGCATATGTAGACTCAGTCTCACTGCTGCTTCTCCGGGGTGATGATATCCAAGGGGCACAGATACCCCCTGCCCCTTTGCAGGCAGCCAGTGCTGCCATGGGGGAGAGGTGGCGATGCCCCCAGCAAGGGCAGGCGGTGCTCTGTCAGCAGGGGGCTGCTGTGGGAGCACAGAGCTGCCCGGTCCCTGAGCAGCTCCTGCTCTCAGGCAGGGCTGTGCTCCCACAGCAGCCCCTTGCTGACGGTTCTGGCTGGTGCTCTCAGGCAGGGCTCAGCGTTTCACAGTGAGCAGGGGCTCGCAGCAGCGCTGTGGGCAGAGCTGCAGGGCGGGCGCAGGGCAGCAGCAGCCCAGGCCTGGGGAGGTGGAACCATGCCAGGTTCTCACTGCTGCTCACCCAGCCCTGAGTCACGGCTGGGCACTGACCTCAGCCTGGCCAGGCTGCCAGCTCTGCTTCGGTCTGAGGGCAGCCCCAAGCAGGGAATCACTTTAAGGGCAATGAGTACTGATTTTATTTTCTTTCCCTTTTTGTAAGCTTTTAATGCCCTGTGTATTTAGGACTTCCTTTTTTTTTCAGTTCTAGTTTCCTTGGTGTAAGTAAAATAGTTTTCCTCTTGCTGCTTTCCATTTCATGGGTTGGGCATCATATTTTGTAACAAAATTAATATCTAGTTTAATCTAAGATGATACTTGGGTAGCAGTTAACAGGAAGAGCACTCTTAGAATCATACAATCATCAAGGTTGGACGAGACATTTTCTTTCAGAAATGAGTAAAAACTTCAGGAGGGTTTTGGGGTTTTTTTGGTGTAGAACAAGATCCTAGGCAGTGGAAAGTATGAAATATATAGCATTTTGGTTAACTAATCTTAGTTGTGAGTCTCTTCTAAAAATAACCAGTTGTAATACTGGACAAAATGGCTATGCTATACATGGTGTAATAGTTATAAACTTGAGTCTAACCTCAAGATCCTGTCTGAGTAAGAATTATGAGATACTCTTCTTGTAACCTTTGCCATTACTTTCAGCTTTGTAGGTTAATATCAACAGAGCCCAGTCAAGCTTAGGACCTACAAACACATTCCAAAATATACAGAATGTAGACAGTGTGAACGAGGAAGGGGGAGGACAGGCTTCAGTTCTTTATGAAATGCTGACTGCATTAA
The DNA here is from genome assembly GCA_013397815.1 of Aleadryas rufinucha. NCBI lineage: Eukaryota > Metazoa > Chordata > Aves > Passeriformes > Aleadryas > Aleadryas rufinucha. Next base: position 330,667 of record VZTH01004233.1, on the reverse strand, counting down.
CTGCCACAAGGTATGATCCATGATCTCTAATAAAACTGCACAAGTAGTAATCAGTTAGATGTGAAATGGATGGTTTGGCTTGTATTTCATCAGAGGAATGCAAACTTACAAAGAACAATAGAGGGTGTTAAATAGCAAAATCTAGGTTTAGGTTTTACTTTTCCTGAAAGGCTTTAGCAGAAGACTGGAAAGTTTTGTCTCAAGAGGCTGTGATCCATGCTCTGGACTGACTAAGAGTACTAGAGCTTGCTTTTTGTTTTCTGAACTAACCATATGAAATACCTTTTGTTTGGAAGATTCTCATACACTTTATAGATGAATCTTGGCCAATGCTTCTTTTGAACAGTATATTTTGAATGACAATTATAGCATAGAGTCAGATCACTTTTTCTTTGGCTTAAAATTCTGGAAGAGTGCTATAGAAATCCAATGGGATGATATGATTTTACTGGGGTATATATGGTGGGATGACTTCTGTCCCCCTAGTCTTAGACAGAATTAAGTGGCGGAAATAATAAAACCTTTAAAATCCTCAATGAAATATTCCATGAGAGAAGTGGGATGCTATAGTAATTATTAAAAAGTAGATAAGCCTAATAAAGAATGAGTGAGGATTGACAGGCATAATATTCCATTGTATGTTAGCTCAGTCTAAATCCCATAAATCCTGTTTTTCTTCTACTGAAAGAGAATTTTTTTTAAAATCTGTCTGGGGGTTGTCTGTTCCCCTAGCCAACAGATGACAAGCAGCTCTTGGAATTTCTCTGTGCAGTGTTAGATATCTTTCTCTCACTAAAGTTTTTGTCCAATTTACTTAACCTGAAAAAGGACCCAAATCCCACCATGCAAAAGTAATCTGGTAGCAATGCTACTGTCCATTTGAAAGTAAGCTCTAATCAGAATAGAATGCAAAGATGGGGAGGTAAAATAGGTAGTGAGTAGAAGGAAATCAAAGAAAGTGAAAGAATATAGCACCCTTTTGTGTCTAAACGTGATTATTGGGGAGGCAGTGAGACACTTCTGCTGTGAGAGTCATTAGAAATTCATAAGCCTGGCATCACAATGGTAACTCAGTCTCACCTAATTACTATCGCTAGGAAGAGATGAGTAGTCAGCCGTTCAGGAAGAGGAAACCTGATTTCTATTTGTAATTGCTTTTGTTTGTAACTGATTGGAGCTGTTAACATCTGTATCCTCAGGCTCTGATAGTCCATCAGAGAGCTCAGAGGAATGGCTAAAATGGAATTGCAGCTGGGAGGAGCATGTGGCAAGACAGCGAGGACTGCCAGACATCCTGTAATGTCATCAGCACGGCAGCCTCCACAGATGTGCACTACGTTCCAAAAGAGATCCTTCAAAACAAACTTTAGCCCTCATTATAGATCAGAAATGCAAATGTGGACAAATCACTCCGGACCTTCAGTGGCTCACAGTATTTCGAGGACTGCTTTGCTCTCTTCAGTAGTGTGACACTTTCCTCTCACTGAGAACACTGCTTGCTGCACAGCTCAGCCACCCAAGTTTCCAAGACATGAGGATCCTTAAAGACAGCATGAAAGCCTGTGAAATTCAGTTTGATAGTGCTAAAAACATGAAACTACCTGCAAAAAAAAGCCCCCTAATGCTTCCTCCCCCATCTCTTCTTAGTTCTGGATTGCAAGACAGCCAAGAAAGCATTCCCAAGAGCTCTGCTCAGTGTGAGTCATTTGCAAACCTGCTTTAACTTCTTTAACAGATTTTAAATAATGTTTGAGACTGTGCATCTGCCAAAGAATATAGTGCAATGGTTCATAGAATGTATTTTTTAAAGAAAGGTTGATTTATTTTTTTTAATCTTGCATGTACATCTTACATGTTTGAGGAAGGAGTGAGAAAGAAATACTGTGGCCACTTTGCAGGAATGGCATTGGAGCCCTTGTACATGTCATTGCGGGAAGCTGCAGGAAGCCAAATACTAGGAAGGCTAAAAAGACAATATTGGGATTTTGATATATACACCATAGTAATTAGGCAATTTATACTGGTTTAGGTTAAGTTTTCATTCTGAGGGGAATTTGATTCCTGAGGATACCTGTAAGCACAGAAGGGAATTAGGTCCTCAGAAGTCTGCTGAGTGCTCAAATTCTAATAAACAGCCAGCTTCCAACTTCACAATGATCAGCTATTCGAAAATTCATCTTTTCCTAGCAAAGAACTGTCCTAAATGTTTCCCACTTAAACTGTTTTATAAATATTTGCATTTCTTCGATGATGCATGTTCAAATTTGCATGCTGCTGGTTTGATTACTTATTGTGATCATAGAATTTACATAAATATGCATGAAAGGCATCATCATTTCCTCCCCTGTGTGTCACATGCTTTCAATTTATGTACCAGGGGAGAGATGTACACTGTGCAGTTATGCCAGAGCAGGGTATGTTGCCTGCTCTGGCATCACTTACAGTATGGAGGCAGGATTTATGTGCTGCTCTTCATCTGTGTTTATTTGGACAACTCATTGTTAGCATAGCTGGCCCTCTCTCCTGGAAGTTTAACTAACCTGAGTTTCACACAGCCTTACCAGAGAAGGCTTTTTCTTTTTATGTGTGTACTGTGTGCTGTACTCTCATCTTTTCAAAATGGCAATAGTACAAAGAGGATGTGCAATTAGTTCTGACTGTGTATGCTCTCCACTTTCCTTTTAAGCCTGTGAGGACAGATAAAAGACTTTTCTAAACTATCAATGGATTTGTTTGCCAGATGCTTTCCAGATGAGTACAGTGAGGGTGGAGAAAGCAGGACTTTTGGCTCAACACAATTCCTTTGGTTCCTTTCATATTTCTTTCAAAACAAGCTTTTGTTTGTTTTTAAAGAAACAGGAACAAAAATCTTGGCAAGTAGAAGGCATTTTAAAGGGAAGATTAGTTTGTGTAGTACTGTATTGAAAAATTGGGCATCTTTAGTTCTAGAGGGTTGGAGGAAATTGCTCGAGGCTTTTTTAGACTCTCTGAAGGATTTTATTTTTTAAATACATGGATTTTAGCTTTGCTAATGTTGAAGAATGTTCTGTATGTGAGAAGTCTGAAAATAATAGAATTGTCATTTTTATTACTTGTATCACTTTTTTCTCCTGTCCCCAGTGTGTGAGAGGCCACTTGTTCAGTGCGCTCTGGGAAGCAAAAATGGAAACAAGCTACTACTTTGTTTTCTGTTTACACCCTGACATTTCTAAACAAGAGAAGAATGCAGAACGCTCGTAGAAGAGATTATTTTCTTCTAATTTTGCAAGAAATAACAAATAGAAGTTTGATGATTTTGGTTTGGTAATGATGTGTTATATGAGAAATATGCAGAGCAATTAGAAATGCCAAGAGAGTCAGGCATTTTAAACCTCCCTACCTGATAGAAATGCCACACTGTGCTTCTTTCGAAGAAAGAAATGTCACATTTTCTGCATGTGACAAACTACCTCAGCATTTAGACTGCTGATATCTATAGCACATAAATCACAAAGATTGAAGGCTCCAGTGGGTAAAGGAGCAATTAAAGAAGCAATCCACTGATCATCACTGTCATTAGTGAAAGTGGAGGACAATTAAACAAACCAACCAAGCAGAAAACCCACCTCATTCCTGTATAGGCTTGTTCAGAGCTGGTTCACAGGTTTGGTGCTGAAGGCCTTTAGCAATACTAGAACAGGACTTTCCACCACAAAAACGTGTCCCCATCATGGTACTCCAGCCTACTGCACCCAGAAAGAATGTTCAGCAGCCAGGAAGAGAGGCTTCAATAAGCTTGTGTGTGAGTGATTTGCACTGCTGAGCCATCAGTGTCATCTCCTTCTGCCCACAAGGGAAGGATACATGTTCCTTATTAAAATCTGTACTTTGCGTGATTGACCCAGTACATTATCCAGATCTTCAGCTTCAGCATGCCTTGGAAGTGCTTTAAATTCAGACAGAGCTGTGAACACAGAGGTTTGGTACAGCGTGATTGCTTTGCTGTGAACAAGTTTGCAAAACCAATTCAAATGTTGGTTCCCCACTCAACATATTTTTCATAAGTCTTTCCAAAGGACAGATTAGTTCTTTTGTAGTGGCCTGGGAAAGAACTGTAAAGCACCTCGAGACAAAGAATCATGGGCTAAGACCATGGTCTGCTGTTTTCTGTACAGAAGCAAGTGAGGTATCAGGGTGGACATAATAAAGCACATATGGGTTTGCAGTGAGCATGCTTAGCATATCTCTTTACCACAGAGTGAACTGCAGGTCTGGAATATTTCATTGTCAATGCCTAAGACTGAAAAATCAGTATATTTACGCTGTAGCTAACGCTGTTCACTGTAATTCTTTCACTTCATTACTGAGACAAGTTGAAAAGCAAAGGTCACAGCTTGCTTAAGCTGCCATTGCTGAGTTCATCAGGCAGGAAGGAAATGCCTTCTGCAAGAATGTATTTGGATGGTAACTATTGCATGACAAGGTTGGAACAGATGGTCCTTGAGGTTCCCTTCCAACCTGGTATTCTGGGATTCTCTACTTCTCTAGTGTATATGACAAAATGATGCTGATTCCTGTATCTCCTCTGAGCATCTTGCCCTGTCCCTGTGTTGCCACTGTGCTTTTCCCCCCCATCCTGTGCTACTTGTTCCAAATTACTCTTCCCACCTGGGAAGAATCTATTTCTTTCCCTTACTTGTCCTTCAAAGGTAGCAGTGCATCCATTTCCTTCTCTCCTGAAAGCCTTCTCAACACTTCCTATGCTCTGGCTGGCACTCACTGCTGGCTTTGGCAGGTCCATATGCCAGGGTACAGTAAAGTCAGTGCATGGCTGCAAGTCAGTGATGGAGAAAAAGTGTGTTTTCATTGGGTGGTGAAACCATTTGATCTATGACTCCAAATACATTGTCCCACTGTTAAATGAGTAGGTCTCAGTAGTCTGTCTTAGCACCAGAGATAAAGGGAGTTTGCAGGAAGATGCTGTGGAAAGCTGTGGATGGGAAGTTCAGAGTTTGAGTCCTCTAATGTCAGTAAGAAAATTGCAGCTACTGGAAACTATGGGAGGCAGATACAAAGACAGGCTTGGCCCTCTCTCAGGCTACTCCAGACTCCATGCTGCTTAGCTGACAAAAAACTTCCAGGTTCTGTTCTTCTAAATCAAAGAATCTTTCCTCTTAAAAAACAAAGCTGTAAGGATAATGTGTAGAGCAGTTCTAGGAAAGTTCCAGCATGTACTGGAGCAGGTGCTGATGCTATGGGGAAGAGGATAAAAGGGGAAAAGTTTCTTCTAAAACCCTGTATATTGCACAGCTCAGAAAAACAAGTCTTACACCATCTCATCAGTTGCTCTCCCTTCCCTTCACTGCACCTTGAATGTTCCCCAGTGAGAGAGTCCTGCCTCTGCTTTGCTCAAGTTACCAAACATCCTTGACAGCAGGCTCAGTGCCTCCTGCCAGAGGACTCTGCACGGCTACAACAGCTCTAAATACAAAGTAAGGGCCTTAAGTAGGCAAATCCAGCTGCATAAACTCTCTTGTGAATGTTGTCCTACTGAGAATAGTTCTTCTGCTGCTCTTGAAATATGGGAGATAAATGAACATTAACATGCTGCAGCTATCTACAAGCAATAAATCGCAGTGCCTAAATGTTTATGTATGGAACTTGTGCTCACCAATGCACAGCTCTGATTTATCTCCCCTGGGGAGAACCAGGTAGCAGTTCTGCATAAGTGCTTCCAGTTGGGGTACAAAAAAATGTATCATTTAGGGCTTTCTGCTTAGCAAGACTGCCAACTTTCCTGTACAAACTGCAGATGAGGAAAAAACTAATATTTTCCTAGCCATCTCTGGATGACCTGTTTAGCAGCAAAGCTTTGTACCTCACTTGCAGGTTAACAAACAAGCCAAACCCACTCAGCTGTCTTCCCCTGACAGCAAGTTCTCTGCTAGGCCATGTTATTCCCAAGTTTTTCCTTTGTATAAAGTTGTGTCTTTAGTAAAGTACCATTGTTTGCTTAGGCACTTCTTGTCTGTGCAGTGTTCAGAACACAGGAAACCTCAGCTATGCCAAAAATCTTTAATGAAGTATTCAGAGTACATTTTTAAAAGGCATTCCCCTATCTAGCTGTAAAACTGTAGTCTCTCTGCTCAGACTAACAGCCATGAGGACAAATACATATACTGATAATTTTATTAGGCAAATCAATTCATTTGTGCTCAGTCCAATGCACAAAACTAATTCTGCGGTAAGTACTTGTACAAATAAACTCCTTCTTTTCTTCCAATAGACTCAAGGAATAAGCTCAGCTTTAAGGATCTGGAAGAGGGAGAAATATTCGGTAATTTTGGTACAGGGCATCCATTAGTAGTTAGTAATAAACTCCCTTGTTTTGAACGTGAGTTTTGTGTCACTGAATTTCCGTAGCATCCCTGAGCCCACATAGCTTGGGGTGACACTTTCAAGTTACAAATTTCAGCTGGAAAGGCAAACACTCCTTGGGACTTGCCCTCTTCACAGGAGTCGGTCTGTGCAAGCCTTGAGAGGCTGTGTTGTGCAGGCAGCATTTGTGACACTGGCGTGGCACAGCTTTGTCCCCAAGTCTGTTTGGTATGTCTTTGCCTACATGGAACAGAGGCATGGGGCTGCCCTTCCTTTTGTGTCTGGGATGTCAGGAGGGAGGGGCCTGGCAAGGGTTGTGCTCAGCCTTAAACGAGAAAGGTGAAGCGGGGACACAGAGCCTGAGCAAGCAGAAAGGAGGAACAGCGGGATGAGAAGCGCTCCCAAGGAGAGGGGGCAGGGCAGGGTGCACGGAGAGTGGCACGGAGCGGAGCTGTGCCAGAGGCGTGTTAGAACAAGCAATTGCCATTTCAACAGCCAGTTCGGCAACTGATGGAGGTAATGCAGCAACCACAGCAGCATGGAGCTCAGCTCTGGCTGTAAAACATGGACAGGATCCTCGCTTAACACTTCAGCAGCTCAGTCCGCAGCAGCATCTGCAGTGCAGGAGCATGTCGAAGTGCCTGCACAGAGGGCTGGGTTCAGCTCCCCAGGGCTGAGAGCAGCACGGTCCTTCCTGCAGCGCGTTTGGATCCCCGCACCTCTGCAGTGCACACAAACGAGCACAGTGGATGCAAATGGCCATCCCGGGCCCATTTCCGTGTTTACCTCGTTTTCCTGCACGGCGTGTTTGCAAATGCTTGCGAGTTAAACACAGCCAGGACTGCGTAGGAACACGAGGGGATCACGTACACAGCCCTGGCAGCGTGTCAGGCTCCGGGAGAGCCGGGGCTGAGACAGTTCTAGGTGGAGCTGTCTGAGATAGCTGCAAGTACAAGTTTCACAGACTTCTCTCAGAACATTGCCTGCAGGGCACAGATGTGATAGGAGGGGATGAATACACTCCTGTCTTTGTTGCATGTTTGTTTTTGAAGCTGAGCTTTTAAAACCATGTCACTTTTCCTCCTACGGTGCTTTAACTACACCGCAGAACACCAGTGCCTGGATGTTCAGCCTGAGCCTTGCCACATCAGCTGCCTGTTCAACCAACCTTTTCCTTCTTGCCTGCTAAAGCAAGGGACCAAAGCAGGATGCACAAGGAGCATTGTGCAGGGCTCTTGCAGGGGTGCCGGTGCTCTCGTGCCCCTGAGTGTGGTCCTTGTATCAGTCTGTGCTGCTCAGGAACCCCCAGCAGCACTGTAGCTCCCTGCTCCTGCTGCCCCAGCCCCTCTGCTTGTGGGAACTGTGACAGTCTTTAGTCTTTACTGCAGAGTAGGGAGCCACTGACTCTCATCACTGACCACCTTCCTGAGCACGCTTTGCTTGTTGCCCTCTGTGGAGGTTATTTTCACCACCATCCTTTGTTAGTGTAAAGCCTGGTTTTCTCGGGCTGAATTCTCTTATGAATGCCTGTTTCACAACACTAAGAAATTTCTCACAATAAGTCAACCTCTGTCTTGTTTATTTAGACATATTTCCCTTCAAACTTTTCCACTTTAAAAATTCCATTCGATATTGGAGTGTTTGGTGATAGTCCTACAGTAGTAAATGCCTTAAGAAAAAATAAAAAGCACCACACAACACAAACCCTACAAACAACTGATGGGGAGTCTCTCTTGTACACCATAAGTCTGCCTTACATTAAATACACCACATCAGCATGGGTGTGGTGTATTTAATGTAAGTATAAGTATATAAAAATGTATAAGTTTGAATTTCTTTGCACTGGCAGTCACTGATGGATTGCCTTGGTGTTTATAAATACTGAGAGAAAATCCAAACAAAAATTCAGATCACTGTGTCATCTCCTTTACTTATTTGTCCAATATGGCTACAGGAATGTTATATGTGTTGTTAAAAATCAAAACCTCTAAGAGATCACAGGACATCATAGGAAGACTGGATAAACATTTATAGATTCCAGTTGAAAAAACTACAGCTATAATGTCTAAATACTTAGAAGGGTCTTTCCTTCATCAGTAATACTGAGACCAGTCTGACCTGTATCTTACTCTCCTGACTAAGTTTTAAGAGAAGGCTTGGTTTATAGCATGGTTTTCAGCAGCCCTGAGGCCAGGGAACAGATCTGAACTGGTAGTGCCAGCAGTTATTTTATGACTTGAGCAGGCATGTTCTTACATGATGTGGGATCATAATGCAGTGATACTGAAATTTCTCCCATTCTTTAATACTTCAAAGCAATTTGCATTGGAAAAAAAGATTTTCTGTTTTATATACGCTATAAATTCAAAGTCTTTAGTGCACAGTAAAGCATTGGTTATTTGCCATTGGTTATGTTTTTCATTGTTGGAATTGGTTGTGCCATTACCTTCATAACTTAATCCCTTGATTTGAAAAAGAAGCCCATTTGGGATGGGTCTCCTTCTTAAAATAATTTGGGGCTGCAGAATTAAGCTGAAAATATCATAGTACTCTGTAAACTACTGCTTTGGTGTCAGAATCCAGGTCCAGAGTAGTCTGATTTGCTTGTGTTTGTCACTGGTGCATCTGCTTTTACTGTGCTGCAGTTCTCCTGAGACTCTTCTGCAGGATGTGTTGCCTGTACGCTTTCTCTTGTTATGATGAACAAAAATGTGCCAAAACCCCTGTGTGCAGTGACAAGCAGGTATCAGAGCTGCTTGTGGTTAAAAACTCAATCATCAGACACATAGGTCTCCTGTTCAAGGGTACAGGGATTTGAAATTTCATCTCTGCCGAGCAAAGATTAGATGCACTTTGCCACTGTTTCCAAGAGCTGCCAGGAGTTTTGTTGTATTAGGAGATGCATGACCATGATGCTTTAAATTCATGCCTGTAATGTTATGGGTGGGGGGGAAATCCCAGAAAATCCTTTTTGGTCAGTGGCTATGTTGGATTAACCATCCTGCCCCTGGGCTCACCCTGTCTGCAGTTGTTAACTGCTCCAGGGGCTCACTGATACTGTCCATTTTTAAGAGGGAGAGTGTATCATTAGACCATGTTCTGATCAATGACAGTGACATTATGTCCATGCAGAGTGTAGATCTCTGCAGGCTTTTGTGTGTTTCTGCTGCACAAACATAAGCTTTGCTCATATGCTGAGACAAAGGTAGCATCATGGATTGGGGATGTGTAAGAGTTCAGATTATCTCTAGATTCAAATTCAAATTTAAAAGGCCCAATGACATGAGTTTGAACAGGTTGGATTCAGTACGGTGTCAGAAATGGGTCTTCTGAGAGATTATTGTTTTTCCAAGTAGCTAATCCTTAGGTTTTTGTACTAGGGAATGAGCAGTATCTTCTGGTTAAAAACTTCCAAGCTGACACATGGGATGAGAAAGGTCTTTGAAAAGTCTTGTCCTACAAGCACCATCACATATATTGATTTACTGGGCACATCACCTGTACAAATTCTGCTTCTTTGCTGCTATTTTTAATTTTTTAGAAAAAGTGCTACTAGTAGAGTTGGGTAAAATAAAGTGCCTTCACTGTAATCAGTAATGTAATTGCACCCAACTGCTGCTATCATTAGTGAAGATGCTGAGAGCCATTGTTTTCTTACTCTATTTGGAATAAAAGTCCATAAATTTTATGAGCTATAGTTTAGATAATGTTAGGAAATGGCTTGTCTGGAACTAAAATTATCTCATTGTTTCAAACAGGCAGGGACAGGTTTTGGTCTTTTCTACATTACTCTATTTGCTATAAAACAGATCTTATCTTTCAAGTGGTATGGAATTGCACACTAAATTTCTGGGTTTATACATGGAAATAAAGTAGATCTGGCTTCTTTATGTCTGTGGCTCCATATGAGTACAATAATTAATGATCTGCTTCACAGGGAGAGATATCTATGGAAAAAAATAATGTTATATTCTCTTGGGGCTTTTTATAAGAGATTCTCAGGTTTATCTGTGTGAGTATCTTTATGATTGTTAGAAATGTGTTTCCTTTGACGTATTCCTATCACAACTGGGATTAACTGCATTCTGGAGGCTGAGTGTAAATTTGTTTATGCAGTAAATCAGTGGCAGAACAAGATTTTTCTGCATTATCCATCTGTCTTGGCTTCTAAAGAGCAAATAGTGAATTATTTCTTTTGGAATTTTTATAGCTTTATAGCCAAAGTCCATGAAAGTCTCCTCCTTTTTGGTAGCCTAAAGAAAACCATTTACTTTTTAAAAGAGGATGTATGCTATCAACAAGCTGAAATGTGCTGCATGTATGGATACCACTAAGAAATGATGAGAGCACTTTTTCCACTGTTTGTTTTCACTAGGATAATACACTTCATATCTTCTGGTCAGTTATATTTAGGGAAGAAGATGATTTTTGTACAGTGTCATTTTTGCAGTGCTCAGTGAAGATTTGTTCTTGCTGCTGGTAGGTGAATCTCAGGGAATTCCTGTACTCCAAGTGATGCTCTCCAAGAACAGCACAAGCTGTTGAGGCTCCCTGGGTTTAGGCAGCCACTCTGAGTAGGAATTCACACTGTGAGCAAACACTTCAGTGTTGTTTGCACTGACAATGTACCAAGTGAGGTCTCCACCCAAAAGCAGAGTCAAGATCTTGGAGAGAGCAGTGCTGAACAAAGGCACAGTCAGGAGGGAGCTGGAATCTGTAATGTTCAGAATTATTGTTCAGCCCTGCCATCTCTATCCCAAAGTCCCCAAATTTTCAGATTCAGGCTGGCTCTTCACTTATGTTGATTGTTTTCAGACAATGATTTTTTTTTCTTCTTTTTTCTTCTGTTAAGAATAGAAAAAAAAAAGTGAGGTCCCTTAGAAGTGCCTCCCCTCTGCTATATATTTCTTAATTGAGTTCTTGGCATAAGGAAGGGAGAAAATATGTCTAGCTATTAGAGTAGCTGTGTGAACTGGGAAAGCCTCCAACTTCCAGAAATATATTTAAAGGCTTCAAGAAGATCCAAATTTCCAAATAATTTTTACTCCTTTGCTTGGTCAGCTGTCAGTATCTGATAAATAGGGTGGGACTATTGTCAATATTTAACAGCTCAACACAAATATTATTCTTCATACACTGTAAAAATAGTATATGAAATGCAAATAAAGTACTTTATTCCACAGCTTGGTAGTAACAGAAGCAAGTGATAAAATCTCCCTTGCCTCCATACAAAGGCATAGAGAGGGAGAAAAATGTTACCAGTGGAAACAGTCGTCCCTGCTGGGAAACAAAACAGTGAGATTCCTCACTCCTCCCTAAAGTCACGTCCCTAGTGGGGTTCTGTGGTAGAAGTTTGTTGTGAAGTGTTTCTGAGTAAGAAACAGCAAGGTAGGACTGGTAATTCAAACCAGATCACTGTGAAGTCTGCAGAAACAGCTCCTCCTGTATCCAGCCACACATCACCAGGACCCCTTGAATTGCTCTGCAGTCAAATATTGCAATACAAAACTCAGTTACTTCTGGAACTTTCCCTACATTCAGAAAACTTCATCCCAGAAAGCCACCAGTTAGCATTGCATTGCTGGATGGAGCAGCCTGCCCCCTCCATAGCCATGTGCAACCTGACTGCGGCACCATCCCGGGAAAAATCAAGGTGCCGCATAGTCAGTGCGAGATGGGCTTAATGAGGACCAGGAGGAGGCCAGGATGTCACTTCCCAATTTTGTGTTCCAAAATGGTTTCCTGTTATTTAAAATCTCTAGAAACTTTATTGCTGTGTGAATGGTTTGACACAACAGCCAGGAGACAGTGGTGTTTTAGCTGGAGGAGAGAAGCCGTGTGTCAGCCACGCTGTGACAACCCGGGCTGGCCGCAGGGACGTGTCCACACCGTGCAGCCCGGCCACCTCTGCAAGGGCACTTGTGTTGGTGGCCTGATTAACCACCACCCACACAATACAAAGGACAAGGAACAGTGCCAGTTTATTCAGGAGACTTTCAGATCTATCATTGTTTTGGATTTGGCTTCTGTCCAGTGTAAAATGCATTTTGCCTGTTCCTACAACTGCCGTGTAGAGAGGACCCTGAAGTAGTAGGAAGCTGCTCAATTACTAGAACTGTAGTGTGCCACTTATTCTGTAAATGAGTGAGTAAATCCAGGAAGAAATACAAATAATAGTAAAACTTTATTATTCCATTTTGTCCAAACCAGCCAGGATGCTTTACCAACTAGTTCTTCCTCTGATCCTTTACTATTAACACTATTAATGTGTTTCAGCTGCCATCCAGAAAAGTCACATCTCAAAGCCCATTCCATCCTTCTCCTGTCCCCTCCACGAGGCAGAGCTCCACTGAAAACCAGAAAGCTGAGCAGTCTTTACTTACAGACTGAAGGACAATTTCAGGGCACTTTAAGAACCTCTGTTCCTGTACATTGGTTCCATTCCTAATTTCTCTTAACACTCTCATCAGTCTCAACAGAGCAATGGTTCTGTCTTGGCCCAGGAAGTCCTTTGACATCCAGTGATAGATAAGTACATACCTTTAAATAGGTAAGAGCTTAAAGACTTGGGCAAATATCACATCAGTCACAAATAGTTCTTATAAATACACAAATTTTCTTCATAATTATTGTATGAAAAATCAAATTAAGAGCTGGAGATGAAAAGATTCCCTCTGAGTGAACACAAGCTGCATGTGTACCTGAAGTGGCAGCACTGGAATTGCCCCTCAGCCTCTGTGAATCAAGTTTATTCAACCTCCTCTCATTCCAGTCAGCAAATCTAGCACTGCTAGACAGGAGGAAAGGGTAAGAATGGGGTAAGCATTTAAACTGCACTTTTCCAGACAAAAACAAACACAAATGGCACATTACCCTGAACAGCTAAATGCTGTGTTGTACTAATTCTGACAAGTATGGTGTTTCATTTTCACTTCTCTAGCTAGAAACTCTCATGTGTCTTACAGTATTTGTCTGTTATTTTGTCATGGTCTGATTCTCTTAGAATAATCTACTAATTCCTTTTGAATTAGTGGCATCTACAGCTGAGAATATGAGGTTATTTAAAGGAAAGAAGCTTGATGTTAATTTTTAGTAGTTTATAGGACTTCATTATTTGAGGAAACAGAGTAATTAATTATCTCCATCAGGAAATTTTTGCAGCCTTTGCAACTTTTATATCATGCAGTGAGGTATCAAAGGTTACTGTTCAAGTGTATCTGGTGAGCCATGGGGTACTGGGGAAGACTTTGGGCACATTGACACTTCTTGTCAGTGAAGGGAGAGTTTGCCTTCGCAGGAGTCATCTTCCAGCATTGATTTGGGGAAGATCAGCAGCTGCAGAGCATCATATGCTCCTTGCAGACATCTCTTTAAAGCCTGTATGATGTTTATAGTGTCAACTTCAGTGTCTTGAGAAGAGAAGGGGACAGGTTACTCACATAACTGCAGCAGACCCTCACCACATTGCTGTTTTTATCGCAGCCAGGTCACACTTTCAGTCAGGGTTTGTACAGCTGGCTTGGACTGAGGCAATATGAAACCTCTGCCAAACTGCTTGCAGAGCACCTGTGAGAAGTGAGGATTTCTCACTTGTGTTGACTTCAAGAGTGGATTAAGCCACTCTGCCTTGACAGATCTCATTACTGTCTTCACTTGCAGCCTCTCACTCGTGCAGCCTCTCTAGGAGCATCATGGCTGTTTTGAACACCTGTAGAATACATTTGTGATGGATGGCACCAGCCAGTGTTGGTGTAGTTCATATCAGCTTAAACTTGTGGGGCAGGATGTGCTGAAGAGTCTAGATTTGGCATGGGCACGTGGTAATCAGAATCACCTGTCAGAAAAACCCCCAAATATGGAGCTCTGAAATCAAGAGTGGATATTGGCCACAATGCTTCCAGCAGTTCCTCAGGGCAGATGTGGCAAATCCTCTTGCATAGAAACTGAGCTGGTAAACTCCTCATACTGACACAACTGTGTTTCTGTTCATTTCTCCGTGCACTATGGACTGTAAGAAAGATTGACTTTTCCAGAAACCACTTTTAACTGATTTTGGGACAGCCCCAGTTGTTTAACTACAGAAAAACTAGACTTTATTAATTTGTTTTCTGTCTAATCCCTTCAGCTATAAAGTTGGCAGCACACACAGGGAGTAAGTGCCAACATCAGCACTTCCTTTAAAATAAACAGCAACTCAGATAACATTTACATGTTACAAAGAAGTGGTTCATCTGATATGTTTTTTCTCTATTGCACCCGAGCTATAAGGCTGGATTCTTCTTCCTTTACACCACGAGAGAAATAAATTATTTAAAAGCAAAAAATCCCTAGAAAGTGAAGTAGCAAAATTTACTTTCTCAGAATTTTGTCTCTTAGAAAATACATTTTAAGGTGTGAGCTCCACCAAAAATTCTGATAGGAAAAAAGTGTCCAAATTTCAAATACCCTGTCAGGATTACAATTTCTAATTGCAGATCTGATGAACATAGCATTGGATGATTTGGATCAGCTAAAGCATCCAGCAGAACTTGGTCTGGATTAGGGAGCTGTAGTAGAGTAAAATTCATATGCATTTCAGGAAGGACAGGATATTCTAATTATCTGTCAATATAACTACTTCTAGCAAACACTGTACTTGTGTAAACATTTGGGTTAAAATATCAGAAATCATATTAGACTGACAGAAAACTTGTGTGTACATTAAGCCTAAAATACTTCTGAGTATCTGGGGGACATTTTATGAAGCTCTTACATAACCTAGGAGCTAACAGGAGTTAGACTGACTCAGAACCCCCAGGTACTTCTGGGTTTTAAGTCTGTCATATTAATGTCCTTTCAGTCCAAGTGAAGAAAAATTCAGAGACATCCTAATGTTCCAGTGGCTTCAAATGAAGTTTCCTTTTTTTTTTTTTTTAGACAGGACCCTTTAGAATACCAACAGCACCATTGGCAGTTGTGGGAAGAAGAAGGGATAATGTAACACTCTGCAGTTTTGATCCTAATTAAAACATGTTTGGTATTTTGGATATATGAAATCCTGATGACCAGACTCATATCGATCCTAATGCTGCCAACAGTCTTGTGGAAGAGATCTTTGGGGGAGACATGGAAAACAAAACTCAGAGTATAAAGCTGGAGTTGTGCATTAATGTTTAAGGCCATCTTGTTTTGTTCCGTTTGTTGGAGTTTTTTTAATAAAATGATTATACTAGCTAAATTGCCTGCCTAATTGATTGTGTGGTGGTACCAGAAGTGACAAATGATCTGCTCCCACAGTAATTGTAGCTGCTAAGTGAATGCTCCAGTGTAATCAGGAGCTTTTTCTGCTTTCTTGCAGCTGAACTCCTGCACCTAGAACAGGCATGATTTATGTGATATGAAAAGCCATGTGAATAAAACTATTCAAATGGACATAAAAGAATTTGGATCCAAAACAATATTTTGTGACAGAATGGAGCAGAGCATGAAGTTTAAGAAATCTAATTTATGGATGTGCCAAAGGAAATGTCAAGATCCTATTAAGGAGGTATGAGGCTGAAAAAAAGATACATTACGTTGTACATTTCTGGTTTAAGGAGTTACAAAAAGTGAAAAGATGCCAGTACAACAAACTATGATTTATTGCCATTTCCTTGTTTGAATAGAAGCTTTTTTGAGCTGATAAAACAGTTTAGGAAAAAAATAGAAATACTCATGTGAAGCATTATGTACTTCAATAATCTCATTGTATGTGAAGCTGTGGTATCCAGTAGGATTTTCTTAGAGACAAAAATAAAAAGAGAATAGTTTACACTTTTCATAAAAATATGCAAAAGTCTCAGACATCTTCACATATATCCAGAAAGACAGGATGCACAGTGTCCAGTGGATCACAGCACAGGGATCACCAAGCTGAGGCCAGCCTGTGCTGAGAACTTCCCCAGCTATACAGCCAAAATCTGTGTCAGATGAGCTGGTCTGTGCCAAGGTGAGAGTGGAGTCACTCAATAGCTGAAAATGAGCTGAGGCAGTAAGAGATGCTGCCTCATTCTTGTTTGCAATTAACTTTTTAAGGAGCTTGATCCTTAGATGGTTTTTTTGCATCATAAGACAGACTTCTGTCCAGGATAACATGTTCTTAAAATAGGTATGTCCTGAAGTGAAATCTTGTGTTCCATACAGAATGGAATTAAAATCAATTCCTAACTCAGACATGAGGCTGAATCCCAAAGGTCTCATCCGCCAACAAGCAACTGAACTCTTAACTGTCCTGGAAAAGGCATTCCAAAGACAACTGCACACACTGAACTTCTGAAGGGAACTACACACATTGACATTTTGGGCCATTATTTCCATTATTTCAAGCTTCTTGGATTTTACTTTTTTTCTCCCAGACTTTGAATCGCAGTGTAATGAATGCAATTCCAATCTGATCAAACTGATTCACACTGTATTGAATTTCCTGTTCTTGATGGATGGATTGATGATGGATTTCCTGTTCCAGCTGATGAAGGAAGGGATGTAGCAGTCTGACCTTTACTTACTGAAGCTGAGGTGCATCACAGCAGTCTTTCTGTTCTTCCCTGAAGGTGTGTCTGAACACTTTCAGTGGGTTCTCCTTTGCCTCTATGGATCTCTCCAGTATCATAACTATATCTTCTGTCTGGAAGATTTTCTGAAGTACCTGAACAAAGCAGAACATTTTTGTAAGCCTCACATGCATACAAAATCAGAACCCAGCCCTGCTTTTAAACACTCCTATTGGAACTTCCATCCTGGCGTGTCATTTTGCTTAATTTAGGTGAGGAGACTACTATAATCTCATGTCAGATGGTTGAATTTGTATAATTTTGCCTTGCTCTTGCCATTTCTCTAAAAGGACATATGGTAATCAAACCTCATAGGAGAGCTAGAAGGAACTGGCCATGTATTGACATATCATATGAAATCATTTAATGAAGTTCTTCCTGGAAAACAGGTGAAAAGCTTCCACTAAGAAATGCACCATCTCTTTCCTATTATAAAATGATTCAATTTGTAGGCAAATTGGAATATATGTTTATTACAAGAAGAAGAGAAGCACTGAATTACAGTTGGGGGGGAAATTACAACTGTGCTTTTGTGACAAAGCCATTTTCATAAAGGCAGTGTTTATAGCTCTGCAGGATCTCTTTTCATTTTGCTTCACTATTAATTTTTCTCCTAAGTAAAAAAGTCTACTTCTTGATCTATGGACATTTTGCAAAGGTGAAATTCCAATAAACTGACATTTTCTTTTAAACCTCCATTCAATTATTTCGAGGACATTTGCTGCAAGAACTTAGGAACATGAGTCATATTTCCATACTGAAACTTTCTCAAAGTTTTGAAAACTCCCATGGGAGCTGTAGAGGGAAGACCAACTTCCTTTAAAGACTTATTTTCTGTAAATGGAGGAGATAAGGAGTGAACATCACCAAAAAGCAGAGACACATGGAATTAGTATAGCACAGGTTTTGGTTGTAGTGCATGTTATCATATAATCATATTAACCCTGAGAATCCTCTATGTGCTTCTTATGTGTTTTAATCTGTATGGGGGGAAAAGGAGAGAGAAATTGCAAGAGAAAAGTTTGGTTCAGTATTAAAAAAGAAAGAAGGGGGAAAATGTTTGTATTTCCTAGCCTATTGATTACTATGTTGCCCTCATTTATCAGGATTCATTACAGCCAGTGTGGTGAACTCATTCAAGCATTGCCTGTAGATAGCTTTAGAGTGGAAGAGGTCAAATTGAACTAATGTCGTTTCTCAGCCAGTTTACTAAAATCAATGCAACTTGAATTTCGACAACACTAAAAATGGCATAACGTGATTTAAATTATGCTGCTATTTAGATCTGGCCTACACACTAAGTTGTACCAGATTTGCTAATGGTGTGTATGGTTTGAAAATTGAATTAGTTTCTGCTGCTGAAAGATTATTTATAGACAAAACCCAAAGAGTTAAGAATGCCAGGAGCCTGCAACCCAGTCCAAATCCTTAAGGGCTTGTTGACACTGTGTAGTGGAGCAGTGGGAAAGGTCTCCTGGCTAGCACTGTCCAAAGCCACTCAGCCCTTACAGCAAAGCACTTTTGCAGTAGATGAATCAGTCTGGGCCCTGAAGCAGCAGCCTGTGAACATGATTGAACATTTGAAGCCACATTTCCACATTGTACTGAGCCCTTTGTGTCCAGGCTAGGTTCTCACAGAGCTGCTTGAGAGAGCCTTCACCCAAAAAGAAGCCTTTAGTGATTATAGACTGCAAGGAAAAAAAATCTGGTTTGGTGTGGAGAGAACACAGTATGGAAGAAAGTGAAAATAATGGCAGTAAACTTCTCCCTGTAATTTAATTCTGCCGTGGTTCCTTCTTAATCAGATAATCACTGTAAGCTAGCTGTGATTTAGAGGAAATATTTATCTTGGTAATATAATGCACTTTGGTAGCTACTTGTTTTGCAGAGGAAGTACTTATGATAAAAGAGCATTGTTGGAAACATTGTTTTATATCTTGTCTACAATTTTACTGGTTACAGAAAGAGACTTAACGACATTAAATATTGATTTTACACCAAGCCCACTTCCTTCCTTTTCCCTGAGAACACTAAAGATTTGGGTCTTCTGCTGCTCAGAAGCAGAGTTTGAGTAACCTGGGCTGTTGTCAGGACTTGATTATTTTATATTGTGTGTTCACCTGTCCATTGCAAAGGCGAGGTCCAGCTCCCAGACATCACCGGTGAGTAGATGTGTGTCAGGGAGAGGTTTACAAGCCTGTCAGTCCTACCCATTGCTCCCACTGTTCCCCTTCACTGCTAACCAAAGCCAGCAGCCTGTGGGGATGTACCAAGGCTGTGAGGCAAAGAATCCCCAGTGCTTTCAGAGGTCACTCTCTGCTCAGCAGGGTCCTCCTTTCCTGTGTTTATGCTACACCCCCTGGCAGCACAGCCGTGTTTCCCCTGCTACGCCTTGATGCCTGCAAGGGAGCCAAAGCCTGGCCTGATGTGGTTCTCTTGTGGGGACTTGTGAGGATGTTGGCCTCTTACATTAGTGCTACTTAAAACTGGGAGCACATTGTAAACACATTCATTTATTTTCAATTAAAAAGTATAATTCAAAGTAAAAACAATGAAACAAAGCAGCACGTTTCTCAGCCAAGTAAGCACTGGGCACAGTTATGTCTCAGTTTCACAAAGTATTGAATGGATTATTTGTTTTCTATTTCTAGAGGAAGAGAAGACTTCTCGTGGTTCAGATTCTGGGTAGGAGCTTTGTGGTTCAGCCTTTGGTCTGTGCTGGTACCACTTTCTCTCTTGGGCAGCAGCTGGAAATGGTGATTCATCTTCATGAAGCAAATCTAACAAAGAAACAGTGCAATTAAAGCAGTCCAGAGCACTTGGTTAGCAATGAACCGGGACACTGAAAGCAGCTCCCAGAGCGATGCCGCAGGTCACACACCTGCCCGTGTTACGGTGTGTCATGCAGTGCTGCTACTGCCTGGCCTGTGATCCTCAGTCTATGAATGTAATTGATTTGGGGAATGGGGATAGGTTACAGGCTCTCTTAGAATTATTTCTAATGAAGTTAGAGAAGAGGATGAAACTAATGTTTTCTGCAAGAAAATGTCTGCAAGCACTTTATACACAACCGAGGAAACTGGTTAGTGCTACAGAGCAAACTCCTCACTCATTCATTCACTAAAAAAGATACTGTTTAAGCCTGGCTGTGAACACAAAATTGAAACATGTAACTATGCACCCATGTTTAAGCCTTGCCTGGCTGCCTGTAAATTGAATGTGGGTTAGGTTCATTGTGCATTCTGAATTTTATTTTTTTTTTTAAAGCACTGACATTTAAGACATGCAAAGAAAAATGGCCTCAGGGGAACCACCTCCAATGCATCACAGAAGTTTTGTTCAAACAGTTTTCGATTACTCACTCTGACCACACATTGGCTGGAGTGGTTTAGATAATCTGCTGTACAGAAGGGATTGGTGGGGAGGATCACCAGACAGCCTTGCACCAGCCCACGTCATTTCTGGGTGAGCTCCAAAGGCAGGAAGCAAACACAACAACTGCTGAGCAGCGTGTTCCTCGGAGAGCGTGGGGAGGCACCGGCCCAGCAGCTGCCCGCTGGAAACTCTCCCTTCCAGGACATGAGGAAAGTTTTGAGCTGCTGCGTTCTTGGGAGCGTGGAGAAAACTGCTCCAGCTGCTCTCTCGTTCCAGCAGGCTGTGATTTTTGTAGGCTGGATACGGTTAGACTGAGAGCAGTCACACAAGTTCCATCATGTGCTCAGGGCAGGCTTACATACAACATAAGCACTTTTAAAAAGCTGCAGCCTGGCTTTGTTTCTTTGTTGGCTCTGAGGTCAGCACACTGGTTACTATCTGAATGCAAAAAGCAGCAGCCAGGTAACGTGGTGGGAGGAACATACTTGTGCCTTCTCATTTGTAAATTCCTTTGATATTTTGCCTCTCAGTCAACTTTGCTAAATGTTTTCCACCCATGTTTCCATATTTTGCCTAAATTATTTTGTAAAATTTAACATTTGTTGATGCTATACTTGACTGAATAAATAATGTACTCATGAGTGATTTCACAGTTAATTCTAGGAGATATGCCACATTATTTCAAAGTAATACTATGATAACTTACAATATTTAGACTGCAAGCATAACCCAGGTCTTGAATCTGAAATTAATTTTAACCTGACCATTTTTACTGTCATGTCATAGACACATTCTGAGGAGTAATCTACTAAAACAAAATACTGTAGGCTCTTCAGGTAGAGAGTGAAAATAGAGACAAAAAAGAAAGTGAGAGTCAAATTCCCTCCTATATTGATATAATAAATTGCCTTTTCACATCCCAGGAATAAAACATCCCCAACACAATGAAGCTGTTTCTAAAAGCATTCTCAGTGAGCTGAGTGGAAATACTCAGAATCATGGTGACTTTTTTATTAGAGTGGGTAGTTATTTTTTCATGTTTTATTTAATATGTACATGTTTTTCTAGCATCTTTCTGATCCCTGTGCTCCCAGCCTTGGAACAGCAAGGCCTGCAGGAAGGGTGGTGCTGGGCATGGGAACACTTCCAAGCACAGGACAGGTGTTGGAGGTGGCAGGATAATCTTCTGTTAGACATGGTACAGATACTGGGCTAGGCAAACATGTCACTTGCTGCCTGGTCTGACTGATCCCCAGAGCTGATGTCCGTAAACATCCTGCCCTATTGGCTCCTTCCAGGACACTGAAGCCAAGGTAACTATTTATGCTAATGTTAACTTTGTGGAAAGCAGATGTAAATGTATTAAAGAGGGCTGGCACCACTATTAAAGGTTTTCCTTCTTTTCCTAAAGATCTGTGTCCTTTTACAGCAAATCTAAAATACATTTGCCATAACATCTTTGGGCATAAACCGACACTGGGACATGTTGATGGCAATGTTCCAGCACCCTCTTCTACACTGCCTTGTGCACACACTACTTTCTGTTCACCAGTCTAAAGATGTGGTCAGAGAGCAGCTCTGAGTGTGAGCAGAGTCACAGGCTGTGATTAAACTCCTCAGAATGTTTGCACCCCCAGCTGACCGTGTGCAGGGAGCCCAGTGATGATGAAATACAGAGGAGCTGTAATGCCTTCTTGGGTTTGTGACCCAGCCCTTGCCAAATACCTCACTGGGGCTTCTGCCTCCAGCACCTCGTATTTCCAGGGTTCCACCATCCAAACTCTGGATGAACCTCCCATTGTTATGACCAAGATTAAGTCTAGAATCAAGTGATAAATTAATCATAGATTTTTATGTGCAAGGGATATAAACAGAAGAAAATGTGCCATTTCAACATGGGATCATTTTTAGATCACCACCATATTCACACTATTTACTCTTTGATGTAGTTTTTGATTCTTTCCTTTTTCAGGGTACTGATTTTAGAAACAAATGGTTGCAGGAGGGTCCCTGTAAGTTGTTTTGGGGCTGGGTTTTGGTTGGATTTTTTTGATCTGGAAAAGATTTTGCTGTTTCACAAATTAGAAAAATATTTTTCATTCCAAAATGGGCCCTAGACCTCATTAAAGTAACAGCTTTCTTTGCTTCCAAGATAACAAATCATTACTATGTTAATTTTCCTCTCATTTTATGGAGCTAGCCTGCTTAGCTAGGAAAATAATTTGTCAGAAAGAAGGATGTCTCTGAGAGTGGCATTCATTGATTGAGAAGTCAGTGCAAAAACAGCCTTTGCAAGATCAATATTTTTAAAATACAAAACCTGAACTTGTAGCACCCCTTGTCTAATTGCTGTTAGAGGAGAAGGGAACAGGAGCTGTAGTAGCTGCCTTGGCTATAATCACTTCCCAGTGGAAGAACAGAACTGTGGTAGACTTCAAGAACTAAGCCAATGGCTGTCCTATTGAAGCATATCCGAGCCATGCCTTTTTCTCCAATTATTACAGACTGGAGAAAGAAGGAAGGGTGCTCCATGATGCTTGCTGATGGATAACTGTTAAATGAGCACTCATCCACACTCACTTCTGCCTTCACTTGCCTTCTTCCTCTTGTTCTTCTGATGTATAGCCAGGAGCAAGAGAATTAACAGGACTTATTACCATATAACTTGACCCAGAGCTTAACCAGCAATGGTTTTGCTCAGTGAACCCACTGCATTTTCCTTTTCTTTTGACAACACTGACCAGCCTGAGTTCCTCCTCACCAGCAGAAGCTGTTTGCTTCCACTCTAGCATTTGGGAATTCTGATGTAACTCCATTACTGTGGAGTTTGAGATGAGTAAAGTGTCTCTGCCATGTATGTGCTAACCAGTAACTCAGCAGAAACAGCAGCAACAGCCTTTATTCTTCTCCGATGTTTTTGATCCATGTATACTACACAAACTAATTGTTCTTTACACAAATGCAAATACTCCAGTTTCTCCAGGCAGATTATTATTGCTATTTAATGGTGTAACACTATAGGGATATAGCTACTGGTTTTTTCATTATAATCCAGTTGTCAGCAGTTATGTCACAGTGTCAGCTGGACTCCATGACAAAATCCCTGCTTGTGTGTCAATATCTCACAATGCACTTGTGCTCCCTCGTGCCTGAAGTTATTTTATAAAGGGGCACTTAAAAATAATAGAAAACACCAATGGAAAGTGTGAAGTAAATGTTCATACACTTAAATCCATGAGAAACGTACATGGATAGCCAATTCAGGGATAAAGTGCTGTAGCTGGCCAGACCATACACAATCTAAAGTACACAAAAAACTACATCTTTTGTGCTTTGTAGACATGGGGGAAGAAAAAGAAAATGTATTTATGTGCTGTGAGCTTATACATATTCAGCTGCTTAGTTTGAACTTTCCTAAGGGTCCCTAAAAATAAACTGAAAACATCTTAAACTATTTAGGACAAATAGAATTGCAGGAAAACTCTATTGTTTCCAAATGTGCATTAAAAAAAATGAGTGAACGTGAGGCTGCTCTGTAAGAGAAAGAATCTTAATGGAAAAACTTATAGAACTCTGAGTAGAGCTGGATGAAAGTAACAGATGAGTCTCGCTGCTTAACAAAATTTTATCTGTCTGTACAAACGTTAACTTCAGGTTAACTTTAGAATATATGTTTCAAAATTCAATTAATATACTTCCAACACATGACTTATTTTAGTGAAAACTTTCTGCAAAGGCAATACAGACAGAGATTAATGCAGGTCTGTCTTCTTCCATGCCATTTCTGCTCTGTATAATAGGAAAACAAGGGCAGAACAAATGCTTGGAAAGTTCACTGTGACCCACTTTGAAATATCAGACTGTTTCTGACCAGAACCAGGCCAACATTCAGGCTAAAGATATGGAAATGGATTTATCAAAAGGCAAGGAAAACTTGGAACTTAGGTGTCAAGGATAGACTAATGACATTCTGGATGCAAATGCTTCTACATTTTAGTTGATTTAGGGCTCTTCCCTGGCTGTGGCAAAATAAAAGTGTAAAAGCTTAGTCATTCATCTTCTTCCTCTGAAACAGATAAATGTGCTGTTTGTTGGCCTCTTTATTTGCACACTTTCCAAAGTTTGTTTAAGAAAAAAAAAAAAGTACTATTTCTACATCAGGAAATGGCCAGGAAGTATCATCAATTAATGTAAAACAGGAAAAAACACCATCAAAGACATCTTTCCCCACTTGAAACATCTAAATTGCAAATGAACATAAATCAGTGTGTGGTTCTGGACAGAAGCTGCGAGGTTCCTTGCAAAACCCTGACATCTGTCTGTGAGCAAGCTCCTGTCAGGCCATGTGTGAGGCACAGGCATCTCCAGGGAAGGGAATACAGGTGTATCTTTTGAGGAGGGGCTTCTTCAGCAAGCATGTAAATGCTACAGAACAGTTCCATGCCTTTTGGGTATAATAAGATAATATGCAGCTGCCAATTTTAGTGAATTTTACCTCAGTTGTCTTTGGAGTTTGTTCTTTACATCTGCTACTTCAGCATGACTATTAAAGCTGAAGTTAATACAGATTAAATGATCCCACCTCTCCTCAGATGTGCACTCCAGTCCAACTCTGCATCCTTTCAGAGCGTGACAGAATTGGCCCCTGCATGTTGAAAGCACCTGATATTGTTTCCACTGAATTTAGCCCATGATGCAGGAACTGAAGCACTCATCAGGGATTTAAAATAACTTGCAGCCTGAGCACCTGGCTTCAAAACTGCTGGTGTGGTGTAAGCTACTGTCTTCAGACTTAAATTCTCCATTCTTCAATGCCCTGCTTTGCCTGCTAGATCACTCCTCTCTTCACCCAAGTGTTCAATGTATTCTTATGAAAAGTACAGGTATTTTACTCACCGGTTTGAAAGGCTGAGACAAATATCTGTCTGCATTTAGTCTTCTTTCTCCACACAAAACTTTATTCTAAGAATTAGGCCAGCACATGAAACTTTGCAGGGATAAGTCACCATTTTTTGAGTTTCATATTTAGTCTAGATTTCAATTGAACACTGAGAGTAAATATTAAGGGATGCAAAAAGAAAAGGTTAATTTTGGTTTTGTCGGTGGTGTTTTCTCAGTAGCCTTTTTTTTCAGTTATTCATAGGGTGTTCCTGTCTCCAAACTGAAGTACTGACCTTCCTAAATGATTTGGAATTCCTTAGTGCTGCACACTTATTTAGGCAGCTGCCCTGAAAAGTTTCAGGTAACCAGCCTGATACAACAGTGAAGTGTATAAATCAGTGTACTGAACCTGAGCTGGCACTGCTCACAGCCACTGAGCCAGACAATCTCAGCCTATTTTCTGCAGGATATTTGGGTCTGGGGTTTTTTTCCCCCTCTCTATAATCTGATGGATTATATTCATTTTCTCATCAGAAAATGAAATTTCTAAGTAGGTTTCCATCTTGACTATCTGAAATACTTAGTACTTAATCTGTTCTTTAACACTGCTTTTTCAGACTGTAATTTATCGATCTGGGTCTGTTGGAGCAGAGAACACTTGCTCTGCTCCTGAGTGCTGCAGGTATGCCTCAGACTGCCAAATGGGCTCAGGAAAACTTTAATGAAAAATGTCATTTCTTTGGATAATGGATGGTGAGAAAGGAAAAGGTCTGCAAAACTTATCCACATGAATCTGCTTTTTACTAGAGCTGACAAGAATAATTTTATTCATTGCTAATCCTAAAAGTAGGTAGTGGTACTGGAGTCAGCAGAATGCCTGCCAAGTTTCCTTCGGATATGCCCTCCTTTCAGTAGTGAATGAGGTGATCTTCTAATGAAAAACAGAACATAAGTAAACAAATAATACCGATTATTTTTCCTCCTTCCAACAAGACAGAGTCGTTATCATTTGAGATTGTGAGGTACATTCACCACTGGAGTGCTGCTGTGTTAGTGATAAGGGAACTGACAAGGCATTAGCACAGAGACACTGCCCTCTATTGCAAATTGCTCTGCTGCTGCTACTGCTCTTGCATTGATGAGACCAACGCTAATCAACAGTTTCAGAACTGCATACAGCTGGGGCACTTAGTTCAGTAATTTCCTGTCAGTCTGTAACACTGAGGCTGTGCCAAACACACAAATAACCCAACAACCCCAGCTCTTTCACAGGCAGCACGTGAAGTCTGTGGTAGACACTGGTGTGCTGTTTGCTGCACTGCACTGACCTGCACCTCAGCTGGATTTTTACCTGATTTGATGTAGGTTTGTAACCTGAAAGGCACAGAACAGTGTAAATCAAAACCAGAGGGGACACTGCCCAGTGGAGCTGGAGGGTGAGGAGCCAGCTGCAGCACAGCTGTCTCTGAGAAACCAGCGCAGTGCCCAGCCCTGCTGGGTGCCACTGCTGCCCTCCAAAGCGGCCTCTGGGAGCAGGTGGGGAATAACTGACGGGAGAGGAACTCACACCGAGGCAGAGCAGGGCCATGCAGAGAGAAGCCACTTCTTCCTACATCACTCTCAAGTGTAGGGGGAGGGCCTGGGCTCAGTCAGGCTCCTGCTACAGCAGGGAGGACGCAAAGGGAAGGCTGCAGTAGCCACTCATACTCACATCTCAGCTGCTTTTTGCAGTCCAGGGTAAAAGTTGATGCTGTACAATGTGTTCCTCAGGTTAAAGCACTTCTCATTAATAAAATGGGACTGAGTTTTTGTCAGAAATACCCTGTTCTAGTGTTGGTGAACACAAGACCAGCACAGAAGATGGCAGGAGGCATCAACAGGCAGCAGCCCCCTACCATCCTACAGCACAGCCTTTTATACCTCTATGTCCCTCACATGCTTCTTATTAAAGAACTCAACACACACACCTGCATTCCAAGTTGGTTTTCTGTCTTCCCACGGATACAGCTGTGACTTATCAAAGTCGAGGCTGCCTGCAGCCCATTCTTGTATCCCTACATCTACACTCTAGGTCATGCTGTGCACATCTGTTCATGCTGAGAAGGGGAAAGAATTATCTTAATCTAAACCACGTTTAATGCTGTTGTGATAAATAAGCAATTGTTTTCATTAGCTCCTATAATGCTTCATGTTAGAGTTTGCTGGCATTTACAGTGGCTTGAAAATGCTCAGTGCTGTAATTTCAGCCAGAGGGAGCTGCTCTACCATCCGTCTCCACTGACCTCTAGTGTGAGTTCACTGAAGAATAGTATTTGACATACAGCTTTTAATAATGTTTGTCATTTTAATGACAGACAACCACAAGGGTGAAAAACACCAGGTAGTTGTGCAGCATGAGGGAAAGCCTCGATGCAGAAAGGAGGAGGTGTTCAGGGGGAACCTTCATGCCAGCACTGCTATAAGTGAGAAAGCAAAGGGCAGACCAGAGTTGAGGTTTCCCATCTCTCCTGTTTCAGGGGACAGATTCACTTAGCATAATTCAAACTGTACATTACTGGAAAATAAGTTTAAGCATGTCTGCTCATCTCAGTCACAAGGAGGGAAATACGTTGCTCCATCTCTGCTTTCTTACTCTCAAGGAATTTTTGGTGTAACTTCATCTCCTTTGAGTCTTCCAAAAGCAGGGAAGGCCTGGCAGGCCTTGGGCTAGAATCAGAGTAGTAAGGATAAAGACAAAGCCTTGCTTTCCAAAGCATCAGGAAGACAGCAGATACATTGACACTTTTGGTAAATATTGCTGTCTCCTCAATGGACTTATCAATTGGTATTACCATCAGTCTGGCTGATGTGGGGATAGAACTGGATCAAAGGTGACCAGAAATGCTACCCTAAAACACCCTAAAGCCTGTTGTTCGCCCAGAGAGCCCTGCACGAGGAGCCCTCACTGGCTCAGAGGAAGAGGGGTGCTGAGGAAGAAATTCACTTTTCCTTTTTGGTGCTTTTTGTGGGGAACGCTCTATATAACCTTGGGAACGGGAAATGATCTGCTGGACCCAAAAGAAAAATATTTGGACACGCACCTCAGTTTAAAATGTGGAAAGTCTTGCTGACATCAGTGAATCTAATCCAAATGTTGGACAGGAAGCACAGACCTAAAGTGCTGTCCTGGACTGTGGTCTCACACCAAGCCAGTTTTTTCAAGGGCAAGGTACAACATGAACTTCTCAGATATGTCTTACTGGCCAGTTCCTCCTACCACAGACATCTGAATTTGCTTAAACATTTGACTCCACTTCCAAACAGCATTTTGTTCATTAGTTTCCCATGGAAGGTAATTACAGAGCAGTGAGTGCAGGAGCTGTACAAGTATCCAGTGGTGTTTGGCTTTTACCTGAGCTAAATATGCCTAAAAGCTCCTCAAAGACTTTAATTAAATGTATTTTCAGAATTTTTTTCTGTCTCTTTTTTTTGTTTGTTTTTTTTTGGTTGGCTGGTTGGTTGGTTGGTTTTTTGTTTGTTTGTTTTGGGGGGGTTTTTTGTTTGGCTTTGGTTTGGGGTTTTGGTTTTTGTTTGGGGTTTTTTTTGTAGGTGGACAGTTATTGGTTTTATGTTTGGCTTGTTGGGGTTCTTTTCATTTCCGGAGTGTTCTTTCTAAAAAGCTTGCAGTTGTTGAAGTGCTGTGTCCCAAAAAATATAATTTTGCAGTATTTTTCCCTCAAAAAGACAGATTTAACACCAGGATGTGCTGGTA
The DNA here is from genome assembly GCA_013397815.1 of Aleadryas rufinucha. Lineage (NCBI taxonomy): Eukaryota > Metazoa > Chordata > Aves > Passeriformes > Aleadryas > Aleadryas rufinucha. The sequence continues at coordinate 301,735 of VZTH01004233.1, read as the reverse complement.
CCTTTCCAAATATTGCCAGATACTCTGTTCTATTTCCAAGGTGAGACCACCTCAAATAATAACTTACACACTTGTACGTTAAAACAAACAAGTTTTGGGACTAATCAATCAGAAATGGGAGTACTTGAGGCTCCCAACTGTGCTCGGATCAGGAAAATATCCTTTTTACAGCACCTAGGCTGTGATGATAGGAGCAAAGAGAGGACAAGGCTGTGCTCAGGCAGCCGTGGGAGAGAGAGGGAGGGAGCAGTGCCTAGGATGAGGTGGCCAGGAATAGGGTCCAGACTGCATCACAAGCTGGTGCACACTTCCTTGGCGTGGAAAATTATTTTATTATTTTTTACGTACCAAGCACAGTGACCATCTAATTGCTCAGAAGTTGATTGGCCAAGTTAAGGCAGTATAATCCTCCAAATAAATGTACCCATTAAATGAATTGAAATTATCTGTCAGCAAGATACAGAATTAATATACTCAGAATTGTCACGCAATACCGCGACAGCACGATTTTACTGCAATGATACACAATCTCCGGGGTATGAAACTTGTGAAGCGCAAGAGTGAAGAGCATTGCCGTGTAATGCTTTCCTTGGCAGCGGGACAGCGCTGTGCCGGGAGCTGGCTCTGCACTGCAGCCCGTCTGCTTCCAGCGGCCGAGCGGGGCCCGGGCACACGGCCCCGGGCTCAGCTGTGTGCCGGGACGGGCCGGCACCGGGAACACCCGGGCTGCGGTACCGGCATGGGCCGGCACCGGGAACACCCGGGCTGCGGTACCGGCATGGGCCGGCAGCGGGAACACCCGGGCTGCGGTACCGGCATGGGCCGGCACCGGGAGCACCCGGGCTGCGGTACCGGCATGGGCCGGCACCGGGAGCACCCGGGCTGCGGTACCGGCGTGGGCCGGCACCGGGAACACCCGGGCTGCGGTACCTGCATGCTTCTGGGCCGTTCCTTGTCAAATGCTTCTGCCTAAAGCAGTTCTAGTGGAGAAATTCCAGCCTGGCTTTAACAGCACGCCACTGGCAGAAGCGCATCTGCCGTGGCTCACGGACCGGCCGGGCCCGGTGCGGGAGCGCGGGCTGTTCGCAGGGCCGGGTGCCCCCGGGGCAGAGCCCGCCAGGGGCGTCACCGGGGCTCTGGGGGTGTCACCGGGGCTCTCGTTGGTGCCACCGGGGCCCTGGGGGTGTCACCGGGGCCCTGGCGGTGTCACCGGGGCCCTGGGGGTGTCACCGGGTCCCTGGGGGTGCCACCGGGGCCCTGGGGGTGTCACCGGGTCCCTGGGGGTGTCACCGGGGCCCTGGGGGTGTCACCGGGGCTCTGGGGGTGTCACGGAGGCTCTCGCTGGTGTCACCGGGGCTCTGGGGGTGTCACCGGGGCCCTGGGGGTTTCACT
>VZTH01004233.1:236240-290474 GCA_013397815.1 Aleadryas rufinucha | reverse complement strand
CACAGCCGCTTCCACCGGTACAGCCCCGCCCACCGGCACCGTCCCATCCACCGGCACAGCCCCGCACACCGGCACAGCCCCATACACTGGCACAGTCCCGCACACCGGCACAGCCCCGCACACTAGGACAGCCCGGCCGGGCTGGGACACAGCTGGAGGGCTCCAAAGAATGTCCCGCTGAGCCCCTGGGTGCTGCTCTGCCAGCCTCAGTGGGGCTGCAGAGAGAATGTCAGCAAGTGAGAGCAGAACCCTGAGCCTTGACTCTGGCAGTGATGCCAAATGCTGTTCTATAGGGCTTTTTTTTTTCTCCTCAGTGTGTTTGGGGGGCACTGGCAGTATCAGAATGCTCTGTGATCCAGGTTCTCTTTCCCACCATATTCAATGAATGTGAATAAAATGTTAACTTCAAAATACTAAATCTGAACTATTCAGCATTGCTTTCCACATAGATCTTTCCTGAAGAGGATTCTGCGTTGGGATTATCTATGGCAAGACATGTTTATTACAAGATATTCTCACTAGAAAATAAAATAGAACTACCAGAAACATTTCCTAGCTATAGCACCATGGTATGAATATTTATTCTGCTGATCCATATGGTGACAATGTTGTGAGACCTGTTTTGCCCTGAATGCTTCCAGGATGTGACAAAGCAGTGCTTGCACCTGAATACTGACATTGTTTTCAATGGAAGCTGGATAAAAAGTAACTGTTACAAAGGTGCTCTAATTGTTACTTTATTTGACTTGGTATCAGCTTCACAAATTTCCTATGGATTCTGTTTGCCCTGTGCCTACTTCTATTAATATATTTACCCTTTTTGCTTCAAACATCCAGTGACTTTTTCCATCTTCATCAATCTGGTTCCACCAACGCAAACCAACCAAGAGTCTTCCTGTCACATTCTAGTGATGAAACCATTATTTGCATTAATCAGTAGCACAAGTCACTTGTCAGTATAACAGTTAAAAATAGAAAAAATAAAAAAGACAAGCATATTCAAAAATCCTCTTCTTTTATCAAATACTAAAATTACTTCTAAAGGCTGTGCCAGCTTGAGTACAACAGCCATTAACGATGGGTGAAGTTACAAATTTAGAGGCCTGTTATCTTTCAATATGATCATTAGCACAATAGCACTTATTTAGATATTACAGGTTGTATCTTTTTCAAGTCAGTTAGTTGGACAAGCACCCAATAAACAAATTTCGTCAGTAAGAGAGGAATACTGAGAACAAAAACACACTGAAAAATGGGAGATTAATGACAAGCAAAGAAGCTGTGTGGGATCAAGGAAACAAACCAAGAAAATATTTCTGCACCTGGATGAACACCAGAAGCTGGTGAATACTGGAGGTGCATCAATGCTTCACTTCTACAAAACAAAAGCCTTGTTCCATGTGTGGAACCCCTGAATCCTGGGCTGGCCTGACCCACCTCCCTGCATGGGATTAGGGCACCAGAGCTATAGCTGGGCTTTCAGGAGTCTTCTGTAGCCCCTGCTGTGGGGTTGCAGATCTGTAGCCCCTGCACAGGGTTGCAGATCTGGACATCCTTGGGCATCCATTACTGAAAGCCAATATTACTTTAATTTTTTTATTAATTTTTTTAAGGGGGAAAGCATACAAACAAACCTACCTATGGCAAAGCAATTTTCTCACCATATTAGTAGACCTTAGTAGTCAGCCATAGAAAACATGATGCTAAATAACTAACATATGTGAACAACTTCATTAAAATGGGCTAGACACTTAATAAATCAACAGATTGCAATATTTTTGTCACTTCTGACATTATACATTTTGTTTTGTTTTGTTTTAATTAATGACAAACTAAATACTTTCCAAGGTAATTACTATTCAGGGTCATCTTACCTTGACAGACCAAAAGTCAAAGGATAGAAGGAGGAGAATAGTGACAAAACAGGCAACAAAGCTGTTGCTGAACCAGTCACAGAACAGGTAGGTAACAATAGCGCTCACTCGGAAAAACAGGTGGAAAAAGGTGGCCAGTGGGTGCCTAGAAAAGAGAGAACACAGAGCATACATGAGGGTATGGGACAGGAAGGAATGTTACAGTACTTGGTGACAGTGTAGCACAAGGCAGCTATTTCACTTTTATAATGGTATTTTGGCTTGCAGCTGCTATTATTCAAATGTTGGTGTATATCTTCATTATCAAAGCAATGGTAATGTCAATAGCCAAGCTTCAGGCTAAAGCTGAAAGATGAATGTCGTGTTCCTGTCAAAACTTTCTCAAAGGTAGAACAAAATATGGAGCCTTTCACCAGATTCTTTGGTACTGTGTGAAGGAAATTAGTGGTTGTGTGCAACACAGGGCCATAAAATCCTCATTGTTTCATGAAATGAATCAACATTGCAAAGCACAAAAGAATTGAAAGAGCTCTTCTGCCTTTCAGAACAGTTTTGAAAACAAAATATGAACTCTAAAACTACAAAAAAAAAGTAGCTGTTTGCTATAAGACAAAATGAACTTTCATATTTAATGTCTAAACCCAAACACTTCCTTTTAGACAGGCAGAATGATTTGGGAATCTAACAGTTCTTCTGAATTATTGCTTATTAATTTCACTAGTATTTACGCTTTTCTCATTGAACAAAATTTTGTCTGTAACAAAAGAAAGAGAAATTTCAGTGAAAGAAGTAACTATGTGACATGGACTATTGGCCTGCACAATACAGGCAGGCTGGAGAATGCTGCAATGAGCACAGTACAATTTTCAGGGTAATATGCCAAGTAAAAATCTTACTCTGTACAGTTGTTTGTGTTAATTGGTTGAAAGTGAGAATTACCCACAAGCTCTTGCAGTTAAGTACCTTCTTCCTTGAAGCTTAGTGAATAAAATATCTGAATAAGATATTTAAGTCAACAACTGTCTCATTAGGCTCCTACCTCTCTGTGAACAATTAACAGTAGTATGGCCAATTAACAAAAGTATGGCCTAGGGCGTAATAAATTATTTAACTATTAAATGTTATTCTATTATTGTGTTTCATAAAATGAGACATATGATATATACAAAATTGCTTATTATAAACTTAAATTATATTAATATAAGTATAATAACTATTACAACTTAAATACCCTTATTGTTATATTATTGCTCTATAGTTGTTTAACTGTTCTGCTGTTTATTTTCTCTAATGGCAATACTGTGCTTGTAGTACACACATGACTGGAGAGGGAAGAATGATGCACAGTTGTCGTTTATATTTACTCCTGGTCATGCCCATGTGAACTTCAAACTTTCCAAAAACTACTTCTGACTTAGAACTGAACATGTGACATTTTAAGCAATAGGGGCTTTTTCTGCCATAAGCAGCCAGGTGGGTGGAGGGGATATTGTGAACAGGCCAAAACAGACCGTGCCTTGCTGCTTCAAGCCTTCGTCTTGGTCAAGAAGATGTAAGAGTCCATTATGTAAGTAGTACCCTTGTGTCAAGAGCAGCTTTCCTAGATCACAACCCCAAAGCACGCCAGGGTTGCCTGAGCTTTTCTAATGGATCAGTGCTTCAAATGTGGCAGTAACTCTGGAGAAGTCATGTTTCATTTTGGAAGGCAGATTCAGCAGTATTCCTGGATTACAACAGGATTACTCTTTGGATGCTGAATTTGTTCCAATACCAAACACTGAAGGGTAGTTACTAACAAAAAAAAAAGAGCAAGAAGCTCTCCTTTATTACAGTGCTAAGCACTTACTGACACTATGGAAAGGATAAAGGAAACTGCAGCTCTGCACTGGCTCAGCTTGGCAAACGTTTGCTCCTGAAAGCACAGCAATTCATTTGCTTGGAATTCTTGTTTTCCTACTGCATCTAAACATCCATGTCATGTGGCACAGGAGCCTCAAGTCTCAATGATTGCCATTTACCTTGTCACAATGACCTCTGTTCAGTTTGTGAGCATGATGCCTGTTAGGATAGGAATGAGCTGTAATCAGTTTAGTTGCATCCCATGTTAAAGAATTAAATTTGGGTCAGACCTAAGCTATGCCAGTGAAGTACAGGAGAGTTGTTCCAGGTACCTGCTCAGAAGTGCCACATCAGCACTATATATGCTGGGGTTTGGGGATTTTTTCGGGTTTTTCTTGTCTGATACTTCAAAACATATTGAGGCAAATTTTGAATAAATGGGCTCTCTTCTCCGGCTTGATCACTGTGTTTCCTGGCTGATTTGTAAAAGAAGCAATCATGTGTTCCCGACTTCCAGATCCAAAGTTCTGGTACTGCAATGAATTTAAGTTATCTTTTTCCAATTTCATAGGAAAGTAACCACAAACCTTTTGCTTTTAAGGAGCCCTTTTGCACATATATCAGAGAATTACAAAGGCACAATTTGTCATAGCCTATGCAAATTCTAACCAAGTTCAAGATATATGAAATTGGGATAAAGTTAAAGACAAAGGATTAGAACATCTTGTTATGTGCTCTAATAAGATAAAATTTTGCAGCACCTGGGTGTGTTCCAGGCTCATTTGCACAAGATTCTTCAGAAATATAAAAACAAATGTGTGACCAGTGTAAGCAGTTTCATTTCTGCATTCTATAGCAGATAAATTTTCAATACAAACATCATCTTTTAATATTGTCTTGAGGGCAAGAAAGAAGAGCTGTCTCTAATGAAACCAGTGTCTACACAAAGTGGATCACAGATTAGTAGGTTTGCTGATACTTTACCTGTGCTGTGTTACTGAGTAGTGTGAACCAGGAGGAATCCCTAGGATCTCTAGAGTAAAGTGCCTGGTGCTGTGGACCTCCTACAAACATTTCAGGGTGGTTTCACTTCATGCTTCTAGTCTGGTCCCTCAGACAGAATCTGAGGCTCATGTGATCAAGGTACTCCTAAGCTGTATTTCCCAGCTTAGCTGAATCCTTTAGGCTATGTTCTCCAAGACTGCACCAAAATATAAACCTTCATTTAAAAAGTGTGCTGCTGCTAAGGTAGAAAACCAAGGCAATTCTGGGAAGGGTAATCTTATGTCAGGGCTCACTCAAGTAGTTACAAAGCCCAAAGCAGTGCAAGGGCAGAAATGCTTTGCTAGACACTAGTAAAAGAGAGTAATTGTATTGTTAAGGTACACGATTGCTTGTTATCTCAGATTGTGTCAGGTTTAACATCTATTATATTTCTTTGTTTACACCTACAAGAAGTATTATCATTGTAATGGACCAGACCAAACTGGGGCAAGGTAGAAGAAAGCAATCAAAATCAAAGTTGATTGTACACATTATTGATCAGTGCATTCCTAATTCCTTTTGACATAAAACTCTTCCTTTCACAGTCTTTCATTGAAGATTAATCAAAAGCCACTGACTGAACAGCTCTTTCACCTGAGAACTCTGTGTGGCCAGAGCTGCAGAGTGACACCTCTGATGAGGAACCCAAGGGCAGACTGCTCAGCCTGACAGATGAGATGAGTTAACGGGTTGGGTTTTCTCGGGTAACATCTACAAGCATAAGGTATTTTATATTTCACACAACATCACATCCCGTGGTAGGATATTGTGACAGTTTTATTGCAGCTGTCTGTTCAGCCAGGAGTGCACTGCAGTGCCTGAGCACTGCTGCAAAGCGGGCTTTGNCGGGCCGTGCCCAGAGCGGCCGGGCGGGCTTTGGCCGCGCGCCGGGCGGCAGCATGAGGGGCCTCAGCCGCCCCCGGCCCTCAGCGCGGTCAGCTGTCCGTCCCGAGGGCTCGCCACACGCACCGGCCGGGTCACGGCCGCTGGAGTCTCATGCTGAATACAAACCCTGAAAGGAAGAAAGAGTGGAGGGAAAGGTGAACGTACGCGTACAAACATGAGAGCACACCTGCGTGTCGCGTTCGGCGCACACCACAGCCCGGCCCGTGCTGTCCCCGCTCCCGGCGGCCCAGTGCCTGTGCGGGGGGACAGCTGTGAGGGCAGGCGGTAGCAGCACAAGGCTGTGGATGTGCCACTGGTGCAGTGGAGGTAACTAGGCCCCTTGGAGCAGCTGAGGTCACTCGGCTTGTTGAGCCTGGAGAAGAGGAGTCTGAGGGAATACCTCAGTGTGGCCTTTAGTATCCTCACAAGGGGAAGTGGAGGGGCAGACATTGATCTCTTCTCTGTGGTGATCAGTGACAGGATCCAAGGGAATGGCAGAAGTTGTGTCAGGGGAGGTTTAGGTTGGATATTCGGAAAAGGTTCTCNGAACTCTGTGTGGCCAGAGCTGCAGAGTGACACCTCTGATGAGGAACCCAAGGGCAGACTGCTCAGCCTGACAGATGAGATGAGTTAACGGGTTGGGTTTTCTCGGGTAACATCTACAAGCATAAGGTATTTTATATTTCACACAACATCACATCCCGTGGTAGGATATTGTGACAGTTTTATTGCAGCTGTCTGTTCAGCCAGGAGTGCACTGCAGTGCCTGAGCACTGCTGCAAAGCGGGCTTTGCTAGAGCTCAGAGCCCTCTCCACTGCTCCAGCTGTAACTAAAGCACTGCTTGCTTGGGGTTTGGGATGTTGGGTGGGTCAGGTTTTCATTTCCAGTGACCGGGTGATGCCGGGCAGCGGGGCCGGGCCTCGCCTGCTCCAGCCGAGCATCTCCCGGACAGAGGCTCCCCAGCCTCCCCGGGCAGCCTGTTCCAGCGCTTGACCACCCTCCCTGTAAAAATGGGAATGAATTGTTTAAATGGAATTTTCTGTGCACCGGAACAGCCAGGGCCGCCCGGCCCGGGCGCCGCGATGCTGCGGCCTCCGCGCCGTTACCTGATCCGCGCTTTCCGCAGCGCCAGCTCCTCCTCGCTCCCGAAATCCAGGGACACATCCTCGGTGTCGTCCACCAGCGCCTGCGGCGGGAGCCCGTCAGCGCGCAGGGCCCGGGAGAGCCGCGCCCCGCCCGCAGCGCCCGCCGCCCCTACCTGCTTCATCCCGGCCCGCGGCTCCGGGGCCCGCAGCTGGCCCCGGGAAAAGGGGCCGGGAGCCCGGCCCTGCGGGGCTGGAGCGGGGCNGTTGAGCCTGGAGAAGAGGAGTCTGAGGGAATACCTCAGTGTGGCCTTTAGTATCCTCACAAGGGGAAGTGGAGGGGCAGACATTGATCTCTTCTCTGTGGTGATCAGTGACAGGATCCAAGGGAATGGCAGAAGTTGTGTCAGGGGAGGTTTAGGTTGGATATTCGGAAAAGGTTCTCCCTCCAGAAGGTGGTCAGACACTGAACAGGCTCCCCAGAAAAGTGGTCACAGCACCAAGTCTGACAGAGCTCAAGAAGTGTTTGGACAGGGCTCTCAGGGTGTGACTCTTGGGCTGTCCTGTGCAGGACCAAGAGTTGGACTCAATGATCCTTATGGGTCCCTTCTAACTCAGGATATTCTATGATTCCATGATAAAAATTTTTTGTGCCTTAATTTAAAGTGCAGGTGGATTATGCAGCAGAGTTAAGGAAGTGAAACAAGACAACCAAACTTCAGGATAGGGGTACAGGTTTCACAACAATGGGGGGAAATAGTCTGGACAGCTTCATATGAACTGGAGGGTCAAGGAAGATCTGATTAATCACAGCCATGTGTAGATCTGACTAGCTACTAGCACTAAATAAGCCTGCAAAATAATAACTCTCTAGTGTTTTCTAAAACATTTAACTAAACCAGATTGCATCTGTTGAGTAAATACAGAAGCTACTGAGGTGAACTTTTCAAAACTATCAACTGGGAAGCAGCTTTGTGCAAGATTTATTGGAACAAAGCAATACCTAATAGGTAAGAAAAACTGATAAGCTGTTCTCAGTAGGATTATAATTGTAAGGGAGGAAAGGTGTGCTTAATGACTAATGGTGTTAATATTTTGATTGTCATATTTTGGCCTTGGTAGTGTTAAAACAACTTGTACAGTGTGCTGGAAAGTCCAGTAGACTTTCACTAAAAAACTGGATAGGCACCTGTAATTTGATGGGATGGCTCATGATAGCCTACGATATTAAAATACTGAAGTGGACTTTCACTCTCCAAGGAGATATAAACTCTTTGAGAGCTATCATGAGATACAATTATTAAATAATTATGTGCATACCTGAAGCTGACCTCGACTTCATTTCCTGTATCAACATGTACTTCTGCTTACAAGCCGTATATTTACAGTAACTCAAACACAGCTTCTGACTCGGAAGCAGCTCCCGGAACTCACTGACAGAAGCCTTCAGCAGTGCAGGGAGCTCTCGCATCTTCCTGCCTGCCAGATCATTCATCTCAGCTCCTGCATCCGCTCCTCTTGCACCTCTCAGGGCAGTTCTGCTAGCAAGTCTGATAGTCTGAATTTAGTAATTCAGTAATATTGCTGTATTGTCCAAACCATTGCATTTTCATTGTAAGGCACCAGAAGATAACTGTGTGCTGTGTCCCTTATCAGATAAAAGTGCACCTCTACAGGAGAGGTGACAACTAGCCTGTCATAGCATTAGGTATCTGGTTTACTACTCTGCTGCTGCTAACTGATTTCATGAGCAATGAAATGACTGGAAAAGAAGCAGAACCTGTGTTTTGTGTTTTGATTTTGAAACAGATAAATGTTTCCTTAGTTTTCCCTCCTTCTGGTGCTTATACCCACTGGCTCACTGTAGGGATTATCTATTTTCCTAACAAAGTCTGGTAGATAATCCCACAGGAGACTATCACTGTACCAGGCAAATGGTTTTGGTAAATTCTCTGAAAAGCTGTATGAAATTATGCTGTGTGATTATTCAAGGTATTTTATGGCTCATCATTTTCTTTTACAGCAAATTAAGACCTCAAAAGAATCCTTGGTCCCTAGAGGAATCACTGGTAAAACCAAGAATTTCTTCATTTGGGGTTTACTAGAAAAGAATTTTTCCTTGTTTTAAAACAAATGCATCCAAATGAAATCTCATTAGAAGCCTCCAGTGTTTTCTAGGATTTCACAGAACAAACCATTCTATTTTCAACACTTTTTCTAACTTAACTGCAAATTATTTGAACATTGGAAATATTAGCAACACTCTAAAGGTGAGGTAAATCCTCAAATACTGCTTCAACAGCCCCAGATGAAAAGATAGTTACACTGAATTGAATGTGTGAATTGTGGTTTGGTGTCCAGGTTTTTACACAGGAAAACCTAGCCTATTTATGAAATATGTTAAGATTCTTAACATATTAATTATTTTAATTAATATTTATTAATTACTTTATTGCTGACTGAAGTATATAGCATAAAATACTTTAAAAATAAATCACTTGCTGCTGTGTCCTTGCCATTACCTTACAGGGAATTCCCTCCCCACAATAAATAGTGGCATATCTATTGTAGAGCACTATTAGAGGCTTGATATGAATAACTGAAAAACCTCTCTCATTCTCTGTTTCAACAATAAATAGAACCTCCTCTAAGATTAATATTGTGTTTTATCCACACGGTTACCAAGAAGTCAGCTGATTTCTCTTTCTCCTTGGAACACTCCCCAGAATCTTGCAGAGACTTATCAGAGACTTCTCCTGTAAACTGCCTGAGGATATTGTGAATAACTTGACTGGTTTTGCTCTGGTTTAGGCATCTCGGTGGGGTTTACAGTTGAGTATTCTATTCCTCTGAATATTGGAAAATATTGTTAATTCAGTAAGAGTTACCTCACTTCCATTCATCATAGATACACTTAAAAGGTTTATTGGTGCTTCAATAAAATTTTTATATTTGGGTGTGCTAGGGCAAATCAGAGAAGGTACTAAATAGATAAATTTCTAATAGCATCACTTTCTGATTAATTTGTCAAAGATGATTTCCTGCTTTGGCCCAGAACCAATTTCTGTGGATTTTTTTGACTGTACACATGTGAATTATTGTAATTGGCAGCTCAGTATTAACAGGGGAGAAGCCACAGGATTTACTTGAAAGATCAGGACAGTTTCTTTTAGCTGGGTGATAGATAACAATACACTCTCAGTAGAGATCAAGTTGTGCTATCAGTAAGAAATGGGTAACAGAAAGATATGTCAAAAGATATGTCAAAGCTGAGGAGATTTGGGTCACAAATATCAATGGAGATTTTTAAAAAAAAAGCTTGTCTTGATCCTTCATTTAGTTATGGCTAAAGAGGTGAAAAATAATTTTTGAGTATGTGAAGAAAGGAGTATGAATTCCCATTATTGCACAGTAACTGGTTGTGATTCTAAGAAGTGCAGTAGCAGCTGTATTCCTTTCAGTTAGGGAAAAACCAGGGAAACATTACATATTTTATTAAATACCTTATTTGATCCTCTGTATTCCCTGTGTGGCTTTAAGGCTTTATTTAACTCCTGCTGTAGGAATCTGTACTGCAGTTACCCGGGAAACAAAAGGCTTTGAAATTATTAATGAGTTTATTTTAGTATCATTTTCCTGCTCAGACTGTGCAGTGGTCACTTAGAAACATCCAAAACAAGGGCACAGCAAGGCAAAGTCATCAGCTCTCTTCCATCCTGGGGTGCATTCCCAGCACTTGGATGCAGATTTCTCAGTATGTTTAGCTTTATATATCTCTTGGTATGTTCAAAGCTTTAGTCACTCTCAGCTGCACTTCTTGGTATTTGTTACTTTTGCAAATCATCTCTTATTTCTCAGATTGGGAACTCCAAAAATAAGGAACTTGGGCTGTCAAAAGTTTGGTTTAAGCAACTTCATAGATCACTGCAGTAAGCAGAGCTTATCCCTGTGCCTTGGGTTCCATTTCCCAGAGTGGCAGTGATTTCATCAGAGGAGGTGCTTGGAGTCCTTCCTTCATTTGCTACATGAATTTAAAATGCCTGTACACTCCCACACAAGTATCCAATACCTCTCCTGCCTTAAGCCTCTATAGTCTTACTGAGAAAAAGAAAAAAAAAAGCTGTTAAATAGAAGACCCTAACGGTTATCAAACAGTTGAGAAGCTTAGTACAATAGGAGGTTGATATGAAAAATTGAGCACTATTTCTTCTCTGGTTTATCTGCAGAAATAAAACTTGAATTTGCTTATGAAAGCTGAAGTTGCTTAGTTGTTAGGTTTTTTACATGTTTCCTTTTTCTTTTGTTCCCCCTGGCTGCTGTAGTACCCACATGGGCTCATTCAGCTCTCTGAGATGCTTGCAGGACAGTTCTTCAACCACTTTCACTGGCAATTTCTACTTCATCCTTTGTTGTGGAGGCTGTGGCTAAGCAGTTTTTGCTGTACTTGCTTGCACTTGTTTTTCTTATTTAATCTAAATTGATGTCAGGGAGGTGGTAAAGGCAATTACTTTACCAGAAAAAACCAAAGAGAATATAGACAAAACACAAAATAAGAAAGGGTTCTTAATCTGGTGATAAAATGAAATGAAAAATCTGTACCTACCATTCTTAATTCTTTTGACGTGAGAATTTTTTTGAAGCAGCCTGTGGTCCCTACTTCTATAGCATAATTGTTTAATAGGATCTTTCCTAATTTATTAATGCTTTATTTTCTAGTTCACCAAATAGCTTCAGCTTCCTAGTATTCCTTGTACTGGGTCATGGAGAAGTTAAAGGGATATCTGAGGTATTAAAATTCACAAAATCCATACTATTTCTGTAGGTTTGAGTCGCACAAAGAGGAGGAGGTGCTCAGAATTGACCTTTAGGTCCCTAGATCCCCCAAATAAGCTGCAGGGACATTAAGTGCCTTGGATGGGGTCTGACACATTGACTGCTTATTCTTTACAGGATGTACCAGGTGCTACTGGATGTAACTCACTCTCTATGGAGTGCACAGCTCTGAACCTCTCCTAGAGCCAGGAGCCCAATCTTTTGGCAAAACTGAAAGCAAGGTTCATGTCTGTGGCCTGTGAGCCCCTTTTACAACCAAGACCATGATTTAAGAGACCACCATTTCCTCTATGGCCTGAAAGGTGACAAGCCTCAGCCTCCCAGCCTTGAAGAGGAGGAAGCTCCAGGCTGTGCTGGATGTCTCCACAGTATTCCCAGGAAAGCTGTTCTACCTGACTTCCCAGCTGGAGGGTGTTTCTTCTGTGACTGGGCCTGAACTCATGAGCCACACATCTTTAAAATCTGTAAATAATCACCAATTAAAAATACTGAAATAAAGCTTGGAGGGAGGGCAAGAAACCAAATTGGTTTCTCAGAGAATGTACTGACTGTCTGGCTCTCATCCTTCATGTAGGGCAGAACAGCTTCAGCAGAAGGGTGTGAGAGCTCCCCTTCTCCACAGCAAAGCAGCCCAGAGACCACACTGCAAGAGCTGTGGAAAAATGGACCTGAAGCTCCTGAAAAAGAAGGTGGTCTGACCTTGTCTATGATACCACAATCACTGTGTGCAGTTAAAATAATAGCACAGCTCCTGGAATGAGAGTCATGGTGAGTGCTCCTTCATTCAACTGACTAACGAGAGCTGCTGTGTCCGGTGTGGATTCTGAAAGCTTTTGTGTCTGGTATGTGTTTTAGTTGACAAAGATCAGAAATGCTCTAGGGAAGCCCCTAAAATATGTGGTTTCTTCAACTGTCAGTTTATTATTTTTGCCCAGTTTTTTTGCTTCAATCTGAAACTTGAGACAGGCTGTGGTTTTTTGCACGCATCCTTTTCCTTGTTAGCTGGGGTTTGCATTTGTGTGCTGTTTCCCATTCTTGCTCTGCTTTATTTCAGTGTAAGGGAAATTACAGGGGGGTTATGTCACAGTACCAGTGTACTGGACTAGTTCTATGAATTCCAGTGATGATGAAAGGAAAGATACTAATTTCTTTTATTTTCTTCTTTTTTTTTTTCTTTTAATTGCTCTTAGATACAGATAAATGAGAAGTCCTTCTGTTAACAAGATGAATGCTGTTGTGCACTGCCTGTCCCAAAACTAATGCTAAGAGATCTGTGTGTTTGTGATGTTCACAGACTACTTGAAAATGAAGGGAAGGCATGAGAGGTTTTCTCAGTGTCTTGTCCTCCATCTACAGGCCAGGCAGCTGCCAGCTGCTGGTGGAAATGCTTGCTCAGAGCTCCAGGACATGAATGTGACTGGCTGTGAGGGGATATACTGATGGGAGAATGGTAGACTTCTTGTGGAGAAAGAGCTCCTCTCCATAGTATAGTTCTCTCCAGAAGCAGACAAGCAAGTGAGCAAACAGCTTGTGATACATCATCATGATTGCCACTTAAACATGAGAAAAGCAGATTTTCTGCAAGTGTTTCACACCTTAAGCAATTTCCACCTGCGAATGTGCCTAGGCAGTGTTCACCATGAACAGATTATAGGCTTTTCAACCCAAACACGGGATTGTTTCCTCTGTTATGTCTAGACTGGAGACAGATCAAAAGCAAGATGGACTTTGAATGGGTGTTAAGATACAAAGATTTCAAGTTGGTTCCTGTTTTACTCTTCCCACGGGTTCTAAGTATTCCTGAAGAGTTTTCCAACAAGATCTGCAGGATCACAACTTGGGAGGAAGCCTAGTTTCTATAGAGTTGTCCCCAGCTTTTGCTGGGCTATAGGCAAACATACTGAGCAATAACATGCTAAAAGTACTCTGCCTTTGAACCCAAAGCTGATTATCTTGTAGCTGAGGCCAAAATAAGGGAAAGGGGCCTAGAGAGGCTTAAGCTTTGAAAAGTTGTTTCAAGTTCTTCTGCTGCTACAGTCCTAATTTGCAATAACTAAATGTGATTTCTATATCTGGTTTTGGTTTTGCATTTGTAGAAACAAAAAAAAAATTCTTACTATCTTGACACCAGATAAAATCTACCAAGGCTCATGACATACCCAAATGCCATGTGCTGAAGGACATAATATGGCCTACATTGGTACCCTTTCAGCTACCTCACTGCTCCCAGGAAAAATAGTGACATTAATTACTGACATTTTACTAATGTTATTTGGGTTCCAAAATTAGCTGTAGACTTTGTGCAGCACCATATTTACTTAGAAGTGATACTTCCCCTCAATGCAGAGAAATCAAAAGCACAAGTTCTCCTTTTCAACTCACTTTCCTCTTTATAATGTGTCACAGCACAAACAATGTGTGTGAAAAAGAGAACTAAGTCAGGCTGTATGTTTTTACTGTTTGGTAGCTATTGCTTAGCACTTTCCATAGCTCAGGCATGTCTTTTCTTCTGGACCTTGAGAACACTACCATGACAATCCCTAAGAGAGGTCCAGTTGCTATGAAATATCTGTCTTATCTGCAAAAGCTGCATGTGAGTTAAAGAGAATCCATAGAACAGGAAGGGAAGTCATGCAGTAAAGCAAAGTAGTGAACTGCTGATGTCTATGTATTGTACAGCTTGAATCATTATAATCAGAAAATAGGGGAATTTGTTAAATAGACTTCCCAGTCTATGAGAAATTGCTCAACCAGCAGTACCTCAAAGCTATTCACCCTGGATAGAAGGGATCTCGAACAAAAATTCTGCTATAGAAACAAATTTTTGGCCAGAGAGGCCAAAGACAGTAACTGACTGGAAAACCAGAGCTCAGATATAGAGCCAACATAAAAGGAATTTTCAAGGAAGCACAGTTCCTTGCTCATAATCCAATATCGAAATCCATAGGGATTTTGCAGCAATGTCCATGAGCATTAGAGAACATGGCCCTCAGTGAATAAGCACCAGCCCGTTCCTGAGCTGTGCAAAGCAGCACTGCAGGAACAAACTTTGGGTAAGTGTCAGGAGCCTTTGGTTACCAATGGTGTGCCTTCCATCATGCATACACACTCACACAGGATTTCCTCAGCAACTCCACCAAGGTTTGCAGCTCTTTATGCAAACCTTTCTATGTCTATTATAAAACTGATTTCCTGTAGGAAAGTAAAACTGTGATATTTTGGAAGATGTTTTGAACATAAAAGCTCTGTCTTTTAGAGTGCAGGGGTGTGGTTTTTCTCTAGAGCTTGTTTTAAAAGCTGTCTGATCTAACCTTTTCCTTGTTTCCTCATCTCAGAAACTAGCTGTGCTTCAAAGTCCTCCAGCATCCTTCCACACCTGCATTTCCAGTATCACCTACCATATTTCTTCCTAAATGCTGTGACAAGCCTCAGTAGTGCAGCATGAACAGTACAGGTGAGACACACCAAGATAACACACTGCAATGCTGCTGGTCACACTTGCATCTTCCTCAGAAGGTCATTTTCTTAAGTGAAGTTAGGAATTCAAAAGGTTCAGGATTTCTAGTCCAGTAGAGGCAAAGACAGATTATGGCCTCAAATATTTGTGGTCATCCAGAGTCTCTCCAGACTTTGGACATGCATTCTCAGAGAGCTGATAGAGCAAGACTCAAAAGGAGAGAAAGACTGAGCTTGCAGACTAATTAGCATGCGAAGTGAGGGAATCTTTTAACTAATAGAACACTAATTAATAAGAAACCTACGTAACTTGTAGCCAGTGAACATTAATACCTTTGTTTGCCGAAATGTATTAATAATGAAAAGTTCTAATAGCTGTGGTGCTGGTTTTGTGAATTTGCCACCCAGCCTCCCTTTCTGTGCAGAACTGTAAATAAATCAAAAACCTTGACTCTGTGTGGGGATTGGCATCTCCCACACCAGGTAAAAGAAAAACATTTTGGGACAACAAAGGCACATATGAAAATATAGGAGGAAATCCTCAGGATACAAATTAAGATAGTTCATATGAGGGCAAAATACTGACCTCTGTCATCACACACATTCAAATTAATGCCAAGAATTCATAGTTTAAGTGCAGAAAACCATAGAAAGTGGCCTAGTATCACTTATGCTGGTGCTTCCAACACTACTGAGCATATTCTGTCCCCTCCTTTGGCAGTAGGGTGGTGTCCCAGTCAACATCAAAGCAAAGAAGCTGATGGTCACCTTAGGCAGTTCACAGCTGTCTCCCAGCCTCTTTTTCTCCAGTCTGCTTTTCCCTCTAAGGCCACATTTATAGACTACTCCACTAGGTGAACTATGACTTGCTCCAGCAATTCCTTTCTGCTCTTTCCAAGCAGCTATGAGTGTTGTACAAAAAGTACAGTCAACCAGTCTTTGCTGCAGGTACGAACTGGAATCACAGTAATAAGCTGAACTCTTGTTCTGCAAACTTTTGTTCTTGATGTGTGTAGAGATTGCCTCATGGATTTCAGCCTCAGAAGCTGGTAAAGAAATCTGTCTGCAGGGCTGCTGAAGGAGTTTCTCACTTGAGAGACTGCGCTGCACATTAGAATGGGGCTAACAAGCAACCCTCTGAAATTTTGTTTGATTTTCTTATGCAGTGATTGTTTCATTGTCGCCTATCAAAACAGAGCACTAAACCAGAGAATCTGTATTTGTGCAGCCTTTCATTGCTTTCTGCTCTGAGTGCTGTTATTCTGAGATGTTGCTTTTCTTCTAAAGTGCATAGAGGAATTCCAGCACAGCCTGGTTGTGAGAGAGCCTGAAGAGGCTGGTGTCCTGCAGCACAGATCAGGCCCCATGTCTGTAAATACTGGGAGGAGACCAGCTGCTCCCAGGAAGGAAACAGCTTTGTCTCTTCTCAGTGAGCATGTTCCTATGGAACCTAGTGGAAGTGGATCTCCTCTGAAAAGCCAAAAGTCTTACACAGGTCGGCAGCTGCTTTGCTCATATGAGCTGCTGCCTTGTGCAGAAGCCATTTCTAACTGGCAACTGATTAAAATCTCACCTTACTGAAGCAGGGAGTCTGGATGTCATTGTATTCATCAAATCCTATTTCCCTACCCCTTCAGACTCTGGTGGAACTTTTCTTAAAAGCTATAGCCAGTGGAATAATACTACAAAAAGTATCTCTTCATTCAAGAGTACAGTCTCTTTTATAATTAATTTCTAATTTGTGTAGGTCATTGCATGAAAACTAAGCAAATAAGCTTGCAGATCACCACAGAAGCATCTATAGGCATCATGAGAGGAATGCTCATGAATGAACTTGGTTTTCAAAAAGTTGTTTGTCTTACACCAGGGAGGCATGGCAAGGTAAGTGAAGATTAGATGAATAAACATTCTGTCGGATGCTACTAGCAAACTGTGAACAGCATGTGTAAGCCAGACAAGCTCCTGTTTCATACAACATCCTACTTGTCATTTTGGGCCAATGGCAAGAGACTCTTGCATGAGATGCAAAACTAATTTTGTATTGGTAGAGTCTGTGAAGATGTGAAAGACATACTTTCACTTCTGTTACACCAAGTGGAGCTGCAGGGTAAGTGCCTACATACTGCGCTGCTGGCTTTATTCTTACTGATGGACTTTTAACAGCATGACTTTGGGACAGATCTGAACTGGAATGAAAAAGGAGAGGAAGAATTTGGGAAGCAATAGAATTGTTACTGTCAGCTCTCATCCAGTTCTGGTTTCCAACCAAATAAATTGATCTTTTCCTAATTAGTGACAAGATCAAGCTCTTAGCAGGGACAAGTGACCAGTAAAGGTAACACTGCTTATTATACTGGGGTTGCTAGAAGGGAGGTTCCTCTTAGTTTTCCTCTTTGGAATTCCCCCTCTGAGTGTTCTAGTCCTTCTTATTTCCTCCTTTCAGCTATCACTTTCTGTTAGCCCTGGGCAAGGCTGGCAGTTCTCGTCATTTTTTGGTACTGAATGCAGAGTGAAAGAGCAAGCATTATCCAGTTTCTTAAGGTCAGTTTTTCCTCAATCCTTGAATGCATGCTTTTTTCATGGTAAATTCATCTTATCTTGCTTTTTGTACCTATTTGTAATTGCAGTGTGTCACTATTTGGACTTGTGTTGCTTGAAATATTAGTAGGATGATGTCTGAATGTGGATGAAATTTTAGAGAATTTTTTGTGACTTTGTTTTGTGGCTAGCCCTGCTACTTGCTGAAAAGGTTGTTGTAGTTTGTTTCAGACTTTGTTAAGAATATTCTTTTTTTGTATAAATGTTGTGCCTGTGGAAAGCGAAACTGGGAATCATTGAATGAAGCTGGCTTATTTCCATTTTTTCACAAATCTGGCAAAACAACCTAGAGCTTTACTTTCCCACTGAGCTGGGCTGAAGTTCTGTCTTGGAGAAAGCCATTGAGTTAAAATGTAGACAAGTGTCTGCTGTGATGCTTTGTTTTATCTCACTGCTGGGATGGGAGAGCTGGGCACAGCTGTGACACAGGAGGCAATGCTGGACATGAAAGGCAAATTCTGCTCTAAATCCCAACTCTGACACCTGCAGGGCACTCATTACAGCTCTGCCTGAACTTCTCCCTCTCCAGCACCAGACGAGTAACATTGCTGGTTCTGAGCTAAGCTCACTGAAAGACAAAAACTCCTTTTACCTGATATTTATGCTTTTTTAAACTTCTTTAAACTCATCTCTAAGGGAGACAAAGAATAATGTGGCAGGATAGAGATATGGGGTTTTTTTCAGCACCATCTCTGTTTTCCTTTCATTTTAGGCTATAAAGTCTGTGGAAAGCAACACCATTCCATTAGAAAGATAAAGACTTAGCAAAAGTAGTGTCTCTTCTTGAGCTGGGTAATACAATAGAAGAAGTTAAACTGGCTTTTCAGTGTATAAGTTTTTCACAGATCTGAAATAGAAACTAAAACCTTCAAAGCTAAATATAAATTGAGCTCCATTACCTGCATTTTACAGATGATTAGGGCATTTAGGAAAGGAAAAATCTCTGTGGTATCTGTGGAGCAGAGGAACTGTTAGTCATTTATTTGGGGAGAGGAGAAGGAGGTAAGTGATTGGAACGTGGAGGGAATTTCATCCTTCCTCACTGCTGGCTTGCCCACCTCCCAGAGAACCTTGTCCCAAAACACTGACTGCAGCTAAAGCCAGGAAACAGCCGTGCCTTTGGGGGAGTGCCTTGTGCACCTGACATAACCTTCAGGGGGCAGAGAAGGTGAGAGAAAACTTTCCAAAGCTTGTGAAAGAAAACAAGGCTATAAAATTGTGGCCGACAATACTGAGCTTTTCAGTCAAAGTACTTTTAAATCAAAGTACCTGTGTTTCACTGGACTCCTTATTTACAGCTTGATATAACCTGCTTTTTGTCAGCTTGTTTCACTCAGACTCATGTGTAACACTTAATGGGTCTGGGGTGTTGCAGAAAAATAGGATTTATTCAGCAATCTTTGTATTTAATTGTTCAACTTCATGTCTTTACAGCAGTCCCACTCTAATTTTTCTGTAATCTAGGACTTGGAATGTTGTGAAAGACTTGGATGTTATGTCATCCTCTGGTTAAAAAGTGGGTGATTTGCATGGCACTACTACTCTTTTCTATGAATTATCCTCAGCTTCCTAAACTGGTTCCTAAAAAAGTTAAATTGGAGGGGGGATTTCCTCTGTTCCTAAAATGACTTTATGAGTTTTCATTTTCTAAACCTCTGTATTCATGTGGGAGATTTATTGCCTGTTAGTTCATATGTCAACAGAGGTTTGGGAAGGAAAGCCCCTAGCAACTCTCCTCAAATCTCCTGTCCTCTACCTTTTGGCCTTTATAATCCTTTTTTCTCTTAGATAACATTTGATTTCAATTAGTAGCAGACTCCATTGCCTGGAATCTTTAACATATTGATCCTTTAAAATATAAGACAAGATGAAATCAAATTATTTGGGGAAAATAATGAATCAAAATTACCTCCATTACCTTTAGAAATCTAAAATGCCCCATCTAACTCTTAATATGTGATTTAAGTGAACACCTACTCCTTCTTTGTCCTTGTACAGAGATGTTCACTGTTTCTTTCACTACTTTTCCAGAATTTTTAATTCCTATGATATCACTTGAACTCTAAAAGAGCACTGAAAAAGAAGCATTGTGAGTCTTGGAAGTGAACCATATTGTCATGCCAGGTATGCAGGATGCAGAGCTAAACCAAACGCATCCTGAGTAGAGACCTGGCAGTGTCAGGTGTGCCCAGAGTCACTGCAGAGGTGGCACAAAGGGCACACGGGGCTGCTGAGTGCGGCCCTGCAGCCGGAGCGTATCGCCTGCTGGGGACAGGAGGTGTTATCTAAGCATTTAAAGAACAATATTTGTCTGAACCAGTGTCCAAACCACAAGGGATTGAACTCTCTAAAGGGCATGGAAATGCATTTGGAAGGACGTCCTGCCTCGCCCCCGCCCAGCACAGGCCCTTCGTGCGGGGAAACCTGGCACGTGGCCCTGGGGACTCCTGTCCTGCAGCTCCCTGCAGGCTCTGCCTTGCTCCTGCTGAGAGCTGGCCCTGACCTTCACAGCCCTAACACAGAAATTATTACAAAATGTTTTAGTCCTCTGGCATGAAACTGTGCCAGATACCCATTTTGGCAGCATTGGGTCCCATGAGACCCCAAAGGGAATGTAATATCAGTAAACTAAGTTAAAATCATGTGTGAAACAACAGAGGAAGTGCTGAGCAGTACAGAGCTTATTCAGCCTTCACCTCAGACAGGACTGCTGGGATGCTGTGACAAAAAAAGGGGAAGCTCTGGGAAAGGAGTTGCTGTTGTAAACAAGCTTGGTAAAAGTCTGGTTTCATTTTGTGTGCTTCAGTTACAATATGCAGCAAAACACTTGCTGTCCCTGATGTGTAATTTTCCTTGCCTCTGACTCCTCTCCATGTGGAAATTTCCATCTTTCAAAAACTTGCTTCTTTATTCACGGTGTATTTTCCATGGTGGAACCATGCTTTTAACGCAGCAGAATACAGCTGCTATTAAAAATTTGTTGGTTCAGATACAGAAAGAAATCCCAGGATCCTAAATCCAGTGTAGTCAATAGAGAGACAGCTATATAAAGATTTGTGTCAAAACCAAAACAATGAAGAAAAAAAACCAGAGTGAGCTGGAGGCCATTCAGACTGGTGAAGCAAAAAAAGGCAAGCAACCACGTTTTTCATTTTTGAAAGAATGGCAATCTTCATCTTGTTAAGGTAGGAGAGTATGTTTCTCTCACTCCTGTGCACCTGAGCGATACCATCTTTTACATTCTGATTTTAAGCTCTGTAGCCAGACTTGGCACTGGCAAGACTTTCCTTTGGTTGCCTTCTGACTTCTTGACCATTGTAGCTGAAAACATTTTTCCATTACTTATGTATTTATCCACCGAGAAATGCTATTGAAAGAGAAGTTTAAAAATAGAAAAGCTCTTATGACAATGGATTAATTAAAGCCTAGTATTTCCATGAAGATTAAGTAGGCCTACTGAGTCTCTTTCCCTAGGATGTGCCCTTTCCTTTGTGTGCTATAATCAAGCAGTTTGCCAGTCACTGAACTTGTAGTGATAGATTTGGCTGTCTTGCATTCCCCTTAAGCCTTCTGCCCAATTTCTTCTCTGACTCTAACCCCAAAATTGTATTGACTTAGAGGTAATTCTTCAACAGCTTTATTCACACAGTCTGGCAACTCAGCATTCTGAAAGGCCCTGGTTAGTTTGTCTCTTAATTCAACAAATGGAAGGTGCAAAACAAAGTGTTGCAACAAACTGAAAGTTTAATCTGGTGTGTTTATAACCTCATTCTTGGTTCTCATGCAGGTTTCTCAACTTCTGCTTTCCATTTATAGCATGCCAGGCAATAATATCAAATTTTTGTAATCTTGGTAACGTAGTGAGGCCATAAAACATCAAAAAGGAGAACTATCTTAGTGCAGGCTATTTCTATTCATGGAACCACAGCATGTTCACCTGCTTTTCAAACTTCTGCCTCTAGATTTTGGCATTTTCCGCAGCAAAACATAGAAATATCCATTTCCAAGCTGTTCAGAGGGACAACCCCATAGAGGGGTAAGAGGAATGAAGACGGGTGTATAACAAGGCAGCACATGGTACTGTGTGATGAGATCTGCTCTACCTTCTTTCATCACAGTCAGTGTTAGCTGTAGTTCTCTTTTTCCATGTTGCAGGTAGGTTTCATGGTACAGCCATTGCTCCATGTTTGCACACCTCAGGAACAGAGACAGATGCAACCAGGGACATCAGTGGCATTCTGCTAAGAGCAGAGTATTTGAGAACCATTTATTAGATCTTCTTCATTGCAAAATATGGTGCTTGATGCCAAGCTGAAACTTTCCCTGGTTGTGGTGTGTGGATACCTATTTTAACAGGATATAGTCTGAAAAATTTACTAGGTTTTCATCTCATCCTGGCCATTTCAGCATTGTGGTGGAGTAAGTCATTTGGATCACCAGCCCAGGTGGCATTCACACAAGTGATCTGTCAACACTGAAGAGCCAATATTTGGGTTTGAAATAATCTGATAAAGATAATGAGTAAGTAACACATAGTGTTACTCTATACTTGTTGAATATCCAGGAGGAATGTTTGACCTGATTTTACTGTCTGTTGCAGTAACTGGAAGGAAATAGAAGGGAATTTACAATGATGTGGAGGAAAAGATAAGCTTTATCAAGAAATGTAGCTTCTGGATTCTTCCATCCTATTCACTGCAGTTTTCTAATTTCCCTGATACCTGCTGGATTTGTGTATCATTCACATCCTGATAAGATACAGGGGTTGCCACTTATTCAATACCTGGCACTTTTGGTCCAGGTGGCCAGACTGCAGTATCCCAGTCCTCTCACTGGAGTCTCACTGCAGGCTGTCTCTGGGTCTGTAAGTAGCTCAGGGTTATAACTCAATGCAGGTCTTGGTAAGAAATGCCAGCTCTCCAGCCTCAAGATCTGTGTCTTGCCGACCGAAAACCACAGTGCAGGACTCATGGTTTTGACTGACAAAAACGGTGTCATATCTAACTGCTGTGCAATTTGATTTCAGACAAAGAGACAAACCATGGATTCAGCATTTGTGCCTGAAAATGGCTACCTTGATTTACTGCACAGTGATTTTGATCCGTTGCAGCTGTGTAGTTTCCTTGATCCTAAGCCATCTGGAGATGAAGAAGGTGACTTCTCTACAGGTTAGTAAAACACTAAAAAGTGCTTGACTGGTTTAGTCCTCATGCTGTAAGTTATTGCCATCTCCTCTCAGCTACAAAGCCATCTAATGGCAGTTTGTTGTGGTGAGTGAATTAAATTCTACAGGCACTTGGTGTTAGGATATGGTAACTGTGTCTGGACATACAATGACTGCTTCCAGAAACAATCATGTTTTTAAACTGTACATATTTATAGCATCCTGCTCAGTCAGTCTAAGAAAACACACTGTACTGTCACTCATCAGGGCATGACAATGTCTTTCACTTGGATATCATTCCTGTAAGTATTTTATTTGCAAATGTTCCTGTCATAAGCTGGCCAAGTGTAATTGTCAACACCTCTGTGGCTTGAAGCCAAAAGTTCTGCAAAACAGAGACTTTTAGATGAGTTTGTGGTCAAGACAGTCCACAAGCAAACAGCATTTCATTGCCATCTGAGATCCTAAGGCACCAAAACAATGGACTTGCATTACCAGATGCCATTTTCCAGCTCTTGCGGGCACAGTGATTTTATGATTCTATGAAGAGGAGAAAGCAGAAGGGCCAGGGTGTAAAGATGATATCTTCTTGCATTTCAGTTTCTACAGATAATCAGATCAGAAGGTTGTCCTGGCTCTTAAACTTTGTGCTCCTGACTTTGTGTGGAAGCTGTGGAGTGTTCTGCTCTCCCTGAGTACTGTTATAAAAGTATGAAAGTGTATCTGTGGTATGGAGCATTAGCTGAGCTTACTTTAAACAAATGAGCTGGACCATGCATTGAGAGTGGCGATGAGAGGAGAAGAACTGATGTATGTCAGATATGAAGTCTCATAGCTCCCAAATAGGTGGAAAATGTTACCAAATTGGGGCATTATGACTTTCATGAATGACCAATGCCAGTAGGCACATGGGCAAATCAATGGAGATGTGAGCACCAGAATCTGGAATCACCTTTGTGATTGATCATTTCCCAGGCTGGGCTTTTCCCTCTCAGCTTCTGACTGTTAAAAACAGCTGCAGGAGTGTTTCTTACCCCATGGCCCCCATGCTCAGTGACTGAAAGTAGGATGAATTAGGGGTCAAGCACTGACTTTTGTGCTATCACAGATGTTTCGCTGACTGGAATACTTTTTAGCCTTAGCAATGTCTGGGATGATGCAGGTAAATCAAACATCATCAGGACATGGCACCAGTTACTGGAAGCTGGGCATCTCTGCTGTGAAGGTGTTAGCATGGTCCCTGGCAAGGTTTTAGCCTTGATTTAGCAGCTTCACAGGCAATTTGCAGTGCAATTCAGGGATTAGCATGGACACAGCGTTGTTCTGAACAGGGGAATCTGGATGATACCACCATATCCTCAGGGATAAGAAGGTTTGATAGACTGTATGAGTCTGGGCTTTATTGTCCTAGAATGGATTCAGGCAGTGTTTTATTTACTAGGAGAGATGAGGTCTCAGAGTTTAGCAAAAGAAAAGTGCGGATTTCCAGGAGATTATGAATTACTGAGAGCTCAGTTCTGTTCCTCCTTAGCCAACATACAATGAAAAGCCAAAGCCTTCTGCTGAAGTAACAAA
This sequence comes from Aleadryas rufinucha, assembly GCA_013397815.1. Lineage (NCBI taxonomy): Eukaryota > Metazoa > Chordata > Aves > Passeriformes > Aleadryas > Aleadryas rufinucha. The sequence goes on along the minus strand of VZTH01004233.1, from coordinate 266,123 downwards.
TCTGCCTGTTCTGCATGTCCTGCTACCTGGCTTTTTTACTGCTTGGTTATGGCATTCATTGAGACAATGAATATTCCTTTTTAACTCTAGATCTTGAAGTTGATGCCAGCAGCTATGAACAGTTAAATAATGTGGATTTCCCATGTGAAAATGGAGATGGGTTGTACCCCTGTTCCAACACCACAGATGCTTATGCTAAAATAGGTATGAAAGCAACTGTTGTTTTTTTAAATAATTATTTTACAAACACTTGCTGTAGCTATTTCTTACAAATTCTATTCTCAATCTGAAGCCATGGCATTTACTCAAGTAGCCTTTCCATCATGCATGGTAGATCTAATTTAGAGTACCTGAACCTGTGTGTTGTGGGGAAACTGATTAACAGTAGCTTGTGGTTGCTGGGGGAAAATCTCTCTATTAATGTCTCCTTCTGCTTAATGCTTCCTGTCTCAACTTCTCTTTTCTTGTGATCTTTATTTCCTGAACAACAAGTTACAAGAAAAACTTAATTTAACTCTTCAATTTTACTTACACTGCAGAGTTCTGTTAATGAGGATAAGACTGCAAGAGTTTTGCTGTGGCATTTACTGTATTATTACTGTGTTCCTCTTTCTTTTTTCCTTTGTTGCTAGCTGAATTAGTAGAATATGTGCTCAAGGATCAGCAGGAGAAGCAGGTCGAAGACATTTTTGGTAAGATCAATATGGCAGAGACTAATTTTCTCCATGACAGTGTTCTGGCTAACATATGCTTCATCCCCCCAGTTTGAACACAAACATCCCCCCAGTTTCTATACCTCTGGTATCTTCTTCTTTCCCTCTGGGTACAGTGTCCCAGGTTTACCTTGAAAAACTGAGGATTTTATGCATTTTTGCAGGCCTTTCTCAAAGATGGCAGTTTTGTCTCTCACCAAGCTGCTGATCATGTCACCATGGCCATAGAACATGCACAGCTTCATTGTCCAGTGCAGTAATACCCTCAAGTAGCATCACACTTACTCTGAGCACAGCAGGGATGATACACATAAGTTCCCAGAGCACTTTGCATGTGTATAAATACAGTTCACACACACTGATTTCTGTCCAGGATGCACAGAGCTGCCTGAGGAAGCATGTCAAGTTTTACGTCTCACCCTGAGCAGTGCACCAATGCTATTTTATATATATATACATATATATGTGTGTGTGTATATATATATAGTAAATAATTCCTTCATCCATCCTTGACCAGAGACATTGCTTGGCTTGTGGTAGCAAATGATTGTTTTGGTAACAGCACAAATACAGCTATTTACTATTCCAGAATAGATATATCAATAGGTGACTGTTGAGAAATCCATAGAATCAGGAAGATTCACAGAATAAACTAGAATGTTTTATGTTTGAGCAAAATAATTTGGACTAATTTACCAAAGGTCAGTCCTTCCTTAGAATAATTCTGGCTGCAGGAAGCTCACATGGCTTTTCAAATTATTTATATTGCTCCCTGGTGTGTTTAGAATTTGGGGGGTTTTGCACCTAGTGGCAATTTTTTATTGGTTTTAGAAAAAACCAGGATACATTAATATCCTGTACATTAGTACTTAAGTATTTTCCAGTAAAAGTATGGTGTGGATAACGCCACAGTTCTTGCAACACACAATATGAAATCTTTTTGGAACTCTTTACTCTGTCTCTTGAAGGATCTAATCCCTTTAGTACATAAATTGAGTAGTACTGAGATCACACTGTGGCACAGCTGTGATGTTTTATCCTTTGCTCATCACTAGAGCATTGAGAAGTACTTATGTTTTATTAGCCACTGAATTTATGACAGTAGATTAATAGTTTGCAGTTCAGAAATTAACACAGGGTGACAAAGTTGCATTCAGAGCTCTGTGGGCTTTCTAAATCCTGTGGACCTGGATACATCTTTTATTGCATTATTTGGTTTTTATCTCTTATTTGGAGCATATCTTATCTTTGTGCTCTGTTGATGTGTTTCTCTTGTTTTTACTTCTTTCTGTAATTTTTTTAGGAGAACAAACATTGACATTTGGCCACATTTCATGTTTTTAGCAGGGAACCTTATTTTGGATGACATTGCTGCTGAAAACACTGAGAAATTTCCTGACATAAAGATGCAGACATGTCGTAAACGAAGTAAGTGTGAAACAGTGAGAATTTGAAAGGCTTTGTGCCTGAGTTCTAAACTTGCATTACAACCCCTTGGCTTTAGCTCAGCCCCAATGCACTTGTCATGCAGTTCTTCACTGACACCAGATGTGCTTCCTCTGCCTTTGTTCATGCTCGTGGGCCGGAACTGAAAGCAGCTCTCCCAAGCGTAGAATTTACTGTTCGCAGAATTTGTTGTCCTGTAACATAACATTAACCATGTAATATTTCTTTGCATGTTTGTCATCCTCATGGCAGTGTTGACTTTGTTTTCAGCGTGTCTGTAGCTTAGCAAGCATTGGCTGAACAATTGCCTCTTTAATAGAAAGAACAACAGCAAAAATCTTTGGCACAAAAATCTGCAGCCTAATTAAAACTTCACAGTCAGAGTGAAATAACGTGAGGCTTTTCACACTCATTTTTATACACTGGACCTGTACAGTTGTGAAATAGCTGAATTGAAACTGATAACACCCCCTTCTGCTTTAAAAAGTTAAAATAAGTTTCAGGGGGTAAACTTAAAATTACCAAAATTTTGTCACTTACTATGACCTTTCTATTTTTCAGCCTTCTTAGGCTCTGCAGAGAGTTGCTGTGATGCTTCAGAACCCAAGTATAAGAAAATTGGTAAGCCATTGGCTGAATAGGAAAAGGTTATCAAACATGTATTGTCTCATGTTCCAAAATCTCATCCTCTGTTAGGTATTGTAACTCTAACTTCTAGAAAAGGTTTACTCTCGTAGATTTAATGATTTTGATCATAATGCATTTTCATGTTTCTGCAAAAATCACACTTTTATTTTCCTCTGACTAATTTATGATGTAACAAATCCATGTCCTCTTATCTGCAGCTATTAAATTGTGCATCTTAGAATCAGTTACATGGTAGCCTAGGAACAATTAGATCCTTACACTCCTAAAGTACATGTTCCTGCCAGGTGATAGGAAAATTACTTGTTTAACATCAGCAGGGGTACAGCTGAGCTTTCCTAAATCCACACGAGAGAAGAAAGCAAAATACTGGAGTACTGGGTCAGTGCCAAATTTTGTAAATTTTATCACGTACACCTTTTTTTTTTTCACTGGATTTTTGGAAGATTTCTGACTTGGAACAAAGAGGCTCAAACCCAGGAAATGCAAAGCTATGACCTGAGTCATGTTACCCATCATAGCTCCACATATCCTGGGTTTGAGCCTCTTCATTCCAAGTGTGACATCATCCAAAAATCCAGGGAAACATCCTAGTGAAAATAATAACTGTGAAGAGATGATTTCTTGGCCCAGTCCACGCTGTAAAGTCCTTTAAACCAAAGAAAGAAAGGGAGAAAGGCACATTGTTAGACCATCTACAAGACAATACCTGGGGCCAGCAGCAGGCTGGAACTTATTCCCTAGGTGTAAGCTGGTGCTAATGTTCTTACCCACCTGTAGCCTAAAGGAGTATTTCAGGCAGAGCTAAACCAGCAAAATACTCTTCCAAAATCCACGTGAGAGCAACCAGTTTTGACTTTTTTATATAGTGTTTTGAATGGACATATTACTCATTGTGTGTCAGCACACCTCACAAGCCTCCCTAGGGGAACTCGGACTGTACCAAACCCTAGGGGCCCTGTACATGTCAGGCAGGGCAGCCAAAACACCCCCAGAGTGCTTGGATATTGGGGCTGCACCTCAGTACAATTCAGGTAAGGAGCTGGCATAGACTGCATGGAAGTCACAGAGAACATACATGTGCACCATGACTGTGATCCAAGCTGGTAAACTGCTGAGAAGAAAAGGTGATCTACTACAAAATTTAATAAATACATTTTAGATTTTGAGAACTAAATACTTTTCAGAAAGCTGTTGTAAATTGTTCTTGCTTTTGGGAAATCAAAACACATCTGATCAGAATCAAGTGGTTTATCATATCTACTGAGAACTCTTCTTTGGTTCCTTTAACTTCTACCAATGAGACAACTTTTTCCTTTTGTTTTGCTGTTTTATTTTCAAGTGGAAGTCCCTGCAGTGTCTGCAGGGGATGGCAGTTTCTTTGCTATGCCTTTCAACAGCCATCCAGTGAGCTGCACCTCCCTAACTAACCAGCACATGTCCTTTCCTGTTCCTGCTGTCCATGGACTGGAAAGAAGCTTCGTAATTTCTGGTAGGTAGAGTACATATGTAGGTGGGTACTTGTGCACAGGCTGATTTACACAAGGGGAAAACTCTCTTATAAATCTTGTCATTGACTATGAGCAGTGGCAGGAAAAACAGGTATGGCAGCTGTCTCAGTCAAGCACTTACAAGTGTGGCACTCACTAAAAGAATGAAAAATATTCAAGGGAAATTAAAAGGGCATTGCCTCTAATGAAATAGAATGAATCTTTCATTCAATTGGTGCAGGTTATAAGAGAAGAGTTATTTACTGTATGCTTATCTAAGTAATTACTTGTCTTAAGAATAGGAAGTCACAAAATTTTCATTAATAAGCTTTAATTTAGTTCCAATTTCTTTTTCACCCAGAGGTTTGTAAAGGACTGGGGGATAATTACATTTGCAACTGTAGAGCAAAATCTAGGTTGTGGTTTAGCTCCTAAAAGCTGAGCAGTATCTCACTGATGGGCTGTGTAGCCACCTGGCCTGGGCCATGCTGGGTAGCAGAGGGTGCTCATGGTACACTGAGAAGTGCCAATGACAAAGGCCCAGTTCAACACCTTTCACTGCTAAGTCTGTGCTGGTAAGGAACCAAAAGCAGTGTGTAAGTTGGAAGCCTCGAAGTACCTGATGCGAGCTGAAACAGCATAAAGTAGCAGAAGAAATTCTGTCCCACCTACAGAAACTCAGAGCTATGGCTGATTAAATTGCAAGCACTGAATCATCAGAAAACTTTCCCAGTGTGGGTTGGGATGGAGGATGCCTGTACAACTTGCATGATGTGCAGTTATGTGGGAAGCATGTAGTGCAAAGGAAGGTAAAATTAATGCAGATACATACTATTTACACATCTTCTCTTCTCTGGATCTCTGGCTGTACATTTACAGACTTTGCCTGAAGCACTTTTCCTTATAATAAGAGAATTTCTCTTTAGACTGTTGAGAGCAGTGGCTCCTAAAAGCTGGGTAATCCCTTGTATTTCATGCTCATCGTACCTTGTAAGGGGTTTTTTTGATGGATTCTGTGGATCTTATGTGATCCTAGGAATTCTCCACAGGGAAGCTTTGCCTAGAAGCTGCCAGAAAGGACAAGCAGCTTTCAGAAAGCTTTTTCTTTCTTAAAAGGCTTTAAAAACAGAAGAGTAATTATTCTGCACTCATTTCAGGATTGTCAGAACCTTTGACCTCAGAGTGCCTACCATTCAGTGTGAAAGGGTACCAAGAGAATCCAGGCTTTGCAGCTCCTCCTCAGCAGATATTTAACTTTGTTCTTGAAAATGGCACATCTGATGTTATAGTATATCCAGGTAAGAGCAATAGCCTTTCATCCACATGAAGAGGCATAAAATGCTAAAAAATCAATGCTGCCAACTGCAGCATTGATTAAATTCAGTTACTGATAGCTATGATATGCTGAAAACGATGCTTTGCTTCTTGCCAGTGCTGACATCTTCCATGGAAACATTCATATCTCCAAGTTTTCCAGTTAATTTATGTGGTAAGTAGAAAATTGGGGTTTATATATGTACAGCACTTTGAAGTGGGAGAGGAACCACATTGCTTCTACTCAAAGTGAATTCTCCCCTCCAAGCTTTACTTATATTGACCTCATTGAGGAAAATAAAAATTGATGGCATTTCCTTCTTCGTATTGATTACTGGCTGCTTAGTCTGATCCAAAACAAAGTACAGATAAGGGTTTGTAGAGCTCTAGGTTCAGCAGCCAACCCACTGTGTTTGCTATGACATCCTGTTTCTGGAATAAGTCATGTTTAGTTAAAACAATGCAAAGCCCAGGGTGCTGGAGCACCCTCAGAAAGTGAGAGATGATCTGATGCTGGCCTGGCCTGAGCTTGTTAAATGCTCAGTGCTGGCAGCCAGACTGCAGCCAGCTCCCATGGAAGCCCCAAAACCAACATGGTAACTTATTTAACTAAACAATACTGAAGCTAAATGCACAGAAAGGCTTATAAAGAAATCAGAGCCATGGCCAGGATATAACAGTGCCACTTCAGGTAACAAACTTTCCTGAGACACTTTTCTTCCAGCCCTCAGAGAGCTGTTGGAACCCAGAGTTTGGTATCAGTGTTGTTTCTGGTCCCTGTGCCCAGTACAGGGGTTTGTTGCCCTCTGGTGGCTTCCACCACCCCAAAAGCAAAAGTATAACATGGAGATTAAGAGGTAAATATCCCTAGGTGTGGGGAAGTCTTTGTAAATTGTATCTCCTGTTTATGTGAATAAACAGTGCTGATAATTCCCACTGATTTACTGCAGCACAACATTTGTGTGCCACAAGCCTCGCAATTCCAAATGAAGCAGCAGAACTAGCACGTAAGATGCCAAGCCAGTTTATTTTCCTTTTTTAAAAGTTCTCCACTCCTGACTGATTTGACCAGTTTCCCATCTAAATGTGTCATCACGGATTTTTTTTCTGTTCTTCCATTCTGTTTTCTTATTTAATAAAATAAACAGTAAATCAAAACCAGACGCTTGCACAACCCTTCTTTATTTAATATCTTTCTTACTGGAAGTCTGTGGTGCTTCCCTTTTAGAAGCAACTCTGAAATCAAACCATTCTGAAGGTTGCTGGCATGCAGGGTAGGAATTAATTTCCAGATTGCCTAAACTCTAAGATTTGTATTTCTTTTAGACCACATTCTACATCAAGATGATCAAGATGATGTTACGGTGTGAAACACATTTGTACATATTTAGGGAGATTAATCTGTTTTGATTTGGGGGATTTTTTGCACACCTCTGCTGTGTGTGGTTACAAGACTCTAAGGTTGGGTTTATAACAGCCTCTGTCAATTTAAATTCTGTCTTGCATCTGCAGAGCTTTTCCTACCAAAAGTTCTGTCAAAACTGATACTCTGCAATTACCAATCTGTAGAAAATGTGCTCTCTGAAAAATTCCCAGTTTCTTTGTGTAAAGCAGATGCTGTTCATCTGACCTAAGTGCAGAAGTCGGCAGTAGTTTGAAAGCAAAGAGGTGAAAAGAAAGAAAATTGGACAGCAACAGGACTTTTTCAGGGGGAGAAATGGGTAAATACTGTTACCAACAGTCACTTCTCTGTGACTTTCATCCTCAGGGCTTGGTTACAAGGTGTACAATAACAAAAGGAAGCTATTGCTTTTGAAGACATACAGAAGCACTGTGTGTGAACATGAATTTATGCAAAACACTGACATTTGAAAAGAACAGTGGATGTCACCTGCTAATGGTGGATCTGCTTCACACAACTGTCAGAACAGCTTTGGTCTTGTTTGGTGCCATTCTGCCTCCAACAGTGCACATCAGCAGAATTCTACTTGTGCACATCAGCAGAATTCTACTTGTGGGAGAGGTTTTTTTACATTTTCCTTGTAAAATTAACAAAATATCTCTCTTACTCTGAACATATGCTGCAATGAGCTTGGACATTTGCATTAATCTTGTTGTTAAAATTAGTAAAGCTGAATCATTGATTATCTAGGCATCTTCTTCAAGTATATTGTTTTGTTTTTCCAGATTTAGAGATGTCTCAAGAAGTTCAAGATTCCATAATTCCTTCTAAAGAACCTTTCAAAAGACCAGGTGAGTTTAGAACTCTTGAACTTAAACCTTCCAGTATTTTTTGGAAAAATATTCTGTGTTTCTCTCCATACAGAAAAGCTACTTGTAGAAATCATTCACCAGTTTGTGAAGCTGTTCTGAGGGTCTGAGCACAATTCCTGGTTTCAAGATGTTAGACTTGGCTCCCTTTAGCTATCTAGCTGTAGTACCTACTTGGCAGGTCAGTGTGCTTAGGTGGTTTTATCATCTCTAGAGAGAGTTCCACAATTATTCAGTTCATAGAGCTGAAAGTGTCTGTTGTGCCTGCACTTCTCAGCTGTAGTTGAATGGGATAAATCCAGACCTATGGGCTTTATGGAAATGCCTGTGCTTTCACCATATTGCAGTGAGGCACTTAAAGCACCCTGAAATGATGTTTGTGGACTGGTTCCTTCAGTCTGTGTGTGCTCTTTATTTCTCTAGAGCAAGTGGAAACTTTCTGTTCATCACTCAAGGATTATTTCCGAGACACGTGCAAATCTGTGACCATGGAGAGGGAAGTAAATCTGGATCACCTGTTCATTGATGGGACACTTGTTCAAAGTCAGACTGAAACCAAGGCTGGAAAGAACAGTGCAAAAGCAATGGAAAAGGAGCTGGTAACTTGCAGCCTGCAAGAGAAGGAAAAGACAGCCATTGATAGAAGCCAAATATTTCAAATCCCACAGCGTAAAGACTTAGAGACTAAAGTGATTGTGGTGCTGGGAAAAGCAGGAATGGGCAAAAGCATTCTCATTCAGAAGATCTGCCAGGACTGGTCCAATGGAGAGTTTTCTCAGTTTGAATTTGTGTTTTGGTTTGACTGCAAACAAATAAGCCTGCCTGAGAAGCAATACAGCCTGAAGGAACTGCTGCTTGAATTTTTTGTAAAACCTCAAGAGGGAAGCAAAGAGATCTTTGAGTATATATTGCAAAATCCCGCTAAAGTCCTTCTGGTTTTTGATGGTTTTAAAGGATTGCACGATCACGAGAATTTTCCTCGTTGCTCAGCCAGCCAGCCTGAAAAGGATTTGTGCAGTATAAAGGAGCTGCTTTCAGGACTCATCCAAAAAAAGATACTCAATGGCTGTACTTTATTATTTACAGCAAGACCAAAAGACAAACTGTACCAGTGTGTGTCCAAAGTGGATAAGACTATTGAAATAGTAGGATTTTCCCCTCAGCAGAGAGAATTGTACATAACCAAGTATTTTGAAGAATCACCCTACTGTGATAGTGCACTGAAATTAATCAAAGAGTGTGAGTACTTGTTCAGTCATTGTTACAGCCCTGTTATGTGTAGGTTTGTTTGTTTTCTCTGTGAGACAGTACTTGAAATGGGAGAGAAAAGTCTTCCTTCAACTCTTACTGAAGTCTTCTTGAAATTTTTTCAGCAGAAGTTAATGCTTATGCAGACAGATGTTACAACCACACAAAATCAAGAGAGTCTTGCCACCCTAGCCCGTATAGCCTGGTGTCTTGGAGAAAAGCACCAAAGTGCCATGAAAAGCGATCTCCTTCCTTCTAAGGAAGTTAAAGAGTTTGCTCTGAAGAATGGGTTTTTCCTGCCGTTTGCACTCCCCAGACATTCAGATAGTGAAGAAGAGGAATTTGGGAGCACATTCTCTGATTTTGCCATTCAGAATTTCTTGTGTGCACTTCACCTTTTGTTAGCAGAAGAGCTCAAGGATAAAAATCTAACGAAGTACCTGTCTTTTCTATCCAAGAAGAAAAAACCTTATAACTGGTTAGATTTAATGCCTCGATTTTTGGCTGGTCTGATGTTTCTCCAGGATGACCGCTACTTCTGCTCTCTTTCAAATGAGGATGCAAAACAATCAACCAAGAAGCAGAAAACACTCTTGAAATACATCAGAAGGCTGCAGATTAATACTCTCTGTCCAGAGAGGTTGCTGGAGCTTTTACGTTGTGTTTATGAAACACAGAACAATTATCTTCTGCAGCATGTGGCCTTAAGACTCGAGCCAGACTTGTCATTTCTGGGCATAGTTCTTACACCACCTGATGTCCATGTACTGCACTCCGTTTTGAAAAGGTCAAGGAAAGAGTTTTCCTTGGATTTGCGAAACAGCGGCGTTGATATGGAAGGGCTGCAAGCCTTGGTCAGCCTAAGGAACGTGACATCATTCAGGTGGGTCACTCTCTGCACCCCATAGCACTGCGCATAGATGGCACTTCCATGCAACAACAGCATGTTGTCACATGTCACATCTGTTGGTTTTGCATGTTTTGTCACTTCACAGGGCCTCCCTCAGTGACACAGTCAGGCTCTGGAAATCTTTAGAACAGACAAAAGACTACGAACTGCTGAAAGCATCCACAGAGAAATTTGTTCTTGATCCCTTTAAGGCAAAGACAATGAAGGACATCAGTGACCTCTCCGACCTTGTAGAGATGCAGGAGGAGATGATGAATTGGTAGGATCATTTATAATCAAAACTCCTCTTACACCAGCAATTTATGAAAACAGGGTTTCACTACCAGTGCTGGACAGTGGAGTTGTCTGCTTGTCTGGAGGAGGCAGTGCAAGCTCCTGTGTCATCTCAGGGGGTTCTCCTACCCTGGTGGGAGGTGGCTGTCGTGGCAGGGAGGAGCAGTGACAGCACTGTGCAGAGCAGTCATCACAACTGCCAATAAAAGAGCCAGCTGTCATTTCTCTTTAATCTCTGAATATACCATCTTCCAGTTGCTTTCAGTTACATAACTTGGGCTGATCCTTTCCTCCTGTAGCACCTGGGCATGAATGAAAGCCTGTTTTGCACTGGTCCCAAATGGCCTGAGTCAGTCCTTTAGTCCAGGAGATAAAAGCTTGTGTTACATGGTCCAGAGACCCTGTGTTCCATCCCTGCTGCTGATGTAGCTAGGGGATTGGTTGCAATTAAAAACATGCAGAAATAAAGTTCTGTTGTTTGGGGTTTTTTTAATGATTACTTCCATTTTAACGTGGGTGGAGTATTTTAATTAAAATATAGACAAAACAGTTCCATGTTTGACAGAAAATAGTTGATTTAGAAAAATGTATTTTTAGGTTTTATTGGAAAAAAGAGCAAACAATTGCACTATGAAAGGCAATTATTGGATTGAAATTACTCAGTTGAAGATAGGTGGGAGCAGAAGTTACTCTGAGGTTTCCTGGCTCCTCACTTAAGGCAACAGTGGTTTATTTTCTGTAAAAGTTTGCTAACAAATTCTTTTTAAAACACAGTTTTGGCTGCTAAAATATTTATCATACTCTGGTTCTGCTGTGATTTATTTAGTGTGCAAGAAGCATCTGGTTGCACCCGCTATGAAATTCCTGCCATCAGAAACCTGAGAAAACTGGAATTTGCGTAAGTGCTAAACTTCTACTGATTGAGATGGTTGTGCTTAAGGAGGAGCAGTCATGGATGTTGGCTACAGCCATGGCACTGATGTGTAGGCAGCTTAGGGTAAAGCATTAAGTGAACCCCATTTATTGCTATTTTGCTATTCTCTGAACTAGATTTATTAAGTTATGGCCAAAACCCAAAACCAGAATTTCTGGCTCCTTCAGTGATACAGATCAACAGGGCTCTACCAATTTTGTTTGGTTTTACTACAAGTTAGCTCCTTACCACCAGGTGTAATCTTGTGCCAAAGGCATAAAACATCTTGACTGTGATCCAGCTACTTAGGAAATGTTTTTCCCCCCAGAAACACTCAACTTTTCTATCTGAGTCTTCTCATGTAATTTTCTACCCTATCAGAGCTAAGGGCATGAGAGGATTACATCAGAGAATGCCTCCCAAATAAATTATTTAGCACCCTTTTCCTGGAAGAGGGAGGGTTGACCTGGTAACACTACTTTAAAAGTGAGGTTTTAGTAACACTTCTTTTTTTTCCCCCAAAATGTAAGCAGCCTCCAAGGCTATTCTATTGCTCAAAATATCCTGCCATAGCATGTGAATTCATTTGGGCAGAAGTTGCAGCAGTGCACTGGAGAATTCTCATCAGGTCTTCACCTGTTTTCTGCTCTGCAGATCTAACCCAACCTGGGACAGCTATGCTTGGCCTCACTTCTGGTTTTATGCTGCTTTCTCTCCTCCTTTCCTCTTCCTATTTCCCTTTATTTAAATTTTGTTCAAATTCTAATCCTTCTAACTAGCTGAAATTGTTCTGATACCAAAGAAACTCCAAATAGGATCTGAGAGACAAATGCTTGGAGCATGACTATCAAAGTGCAAGTTATGCTTTAAGCTGCAGTAAAATGTTGATCTTAAGTTAGACTGAATCAGCATTAGTTGGGGGAAAAAATAATTTTGTTTTCATTTCAGTTATACTGAGATAGATATATTTCATCTCAAGATTATATTTAAAATTAAAAACCTGAAAACGTAGAGAAAGAACAGAAATACAAGAATCTAAAACAAGTGAGATGAGTCTTGCAAAGGTATACAAAAAAGTGGCAAAGGCAAAGGCATGTCCCAGTGCTGCTGTGCAAGCTCTGTCCTGCCTGACCTTAGCCTTGCTGGTCCTCACCTGGAAGCTTCCCAGCAGAATTCCTTGGGGCAGGTGGTAGGGAATGGCTGCTTCTGAGGAGTGTAAACTAGTTTATATTGGGGGCTGCAGGGAAAGAACTTAAAAATTCATGAGTTTTGCTGCTTGTGAACACGTGAAAAACCTGCTGCATGTCTGTATTTTCTTCCAGGCTGGGTCCAGCATGTGGCCTTCAAGGATTGCTAAAACTCGTGAAAATTCTTGCAGCATTTCCATCACTTCAGCATTTAGAGTGAGTTCTGCTAAAGATTAACTTTGCCAACGTTTCTCCTCAGCAGCCCTTGATGATGGAGGAGCTCTTGTACCCAAGAAACATTTTATTTGCCAACAAGACTCCTTGTTTGATGACCAAACTGAGCAGCAAAACATTCTCAGACTGTAACAGCAGACTGCAAGCTGACACTCCCCATCCTCCCTTGAGACCCCTGGTGGTGGTTTGTTCAGAACCCCTCAGTCCCTTCCTTGGGTGTTCCTGGGTGGTTAAAGGCTCAGTCCAGAGCACCCCTGGGTGCTCCCCCCTTCCTGCCCCAGCACTGATCAGCTGCCTGCAGTGACTGCTGTCTTCACTGGAGCTGCAGAACATCCATGACAAACCAACTCTCTCGTAGTTTTAAGCTCCTTTACACTGGAAACGGTTGTACCAGCAGTAGTCAGTGTTGTGCCATGGCATCGGTGGGAAGGTTACTGGGGTTTGAGATGGCCTTTGGCCTTACTCAGCCCACTGGCCATTTGTCTGTAGTGTATCTGGCCTTTTCATGGTGTTTCAGGAAAACAGTAAAACTTTAAAACTGAAACATGTCCAACATATCCCAGCATTATCTGTCAGATTAGAAGGGGATCCAGTATCTGAAATTGTGACTAGATATGAGGAAAACCTTCATTTTTAATACTCCCTCTATGGAGAAGGAGCTGTTTAGGCACGGATTTACAGCCTCTGCTGGATTTTGTCAGTTCTATATTTTTGTGTGCACAGGAAATCTCATTTCAGCTTAGCTGGAACACAGCTATTTCATAACCATTTTAATAATCTTGCATATCAAAGGAAATGGGTCAAGCCATTCAACTAGTAAAAAAAAATTCTTAGGCTGTAAATTTGGGCAGCAGAAAGCTGCTTATTAGAGAAGCTGTAATTCGTGTGATACTTCATGCTGATTGAGGCTACTGCAGAGAAGAAGCTTTTCAAGATAGATAGAGTGGTCTCTGAGGTGAATAAGCCACAAAAATTTAGATTAAAAGGGAAGCTAATTCTCTCTTTGTCGTCACACAGCCTTGATGCTCTGAGTGAAAATGGCATAGGAGATGAAGGAGCAAAAAGTCTATCTGAAGTCTTTCCAACTCTGACATCACTGGAAACATTAAAGTAAGTGCAAGGTTAACAGTTCAGGGAAATTTTGAAAAGAAACAGATTAAACCTAGAGGCTAAAGGGACTGTGTGTTAACAATTATGGGCAAAAGTGTCCTATGGGCATGGAAGACCAATGAGCCTATGGAGATACTTAATGGGTACATTCATTAGACAAATAGGTTAATCCTTCCTCACTTCCCTTCAAGGGCTCTATTTTGCCTTTTCCTCTGCATTTGTTCTAAACAGACTGTCCAAACTATATTTTTTAAAAATTGAAAATTTATTTTCCCCACATTGTAATAAATGAGAATAAATGTGCTCAACTAACAAAGTGATCTCACTTACTGCAGTTTATCACAGAACAAAATAACAGACCTGGGTGCAGAGAACCTCGCTACAGCCCTCCCTTCCCTGTCTTCCTTAAGAACACTAAGGTGAGTAGCTGTATCCTGCTGAGCTGTTTTGTACAACATTCCTTGTTGTCTCTGTCAGAAACTACTGAACATGGGGCAAAGAGGTGACACTGTGCAGCAGCCAAGCTTTTGACTTCATTCTTGCATAAAGTCTTCAGAAAGAAGAGAAGTATGAGAGACATACAGAAGGATATCTCAGGAATATAGCAAGGACTGGACTGATTTTTAAATCCAGTCCATAATACCCACTTTTGAATCATGCCCTGCACAGATGTGCCCCCAGGGCCACCATCTGCTGCAAACCCAAAGCTGTTTGCTGTTACAGGGGCAATGGTCCATCCCACTGCACTGGGATATCTGGCACAGGCCTGAATGAAGTAGGGAATGCAAGAAACCTGGTGTGCAATTCTGGAGTCACTTGGTGATGTGGAAATCTTTTGGATGCTGTATCACAAATCTTTGATCTGCATTTTTTGGCAGATTTTAAATTTGATCTAATGTAGACAGAAATGTTCTTACTATCAATAGAATAATAGAATCTAGACCTATTTTTGCTGCACCTGTGTGAGGTGAAGAAGGATGTGACCATTTGCCTTACTTGATACAGGAAATATGAATGTGTTCTAAACTTTAACTGCAAATAAGGATAAATTGAAAATTAATATGTACTAACCATATTTGAAACCCCTTGATCCAACATCTGTTTACATTATCCATTATTCAATTGTGACTAAACTGGTCTGGTTTTCTGCAGCTTGTACAATAACAACATTTGTGATTTTGGAGCAGAAAATCTGGCAAAGGCTCTTCCTGCAATGACATCTTTAAGAGTGCTAGAGTGAGTATGAAATCTTTTGAGATGGCCCAGGAAAGCTTACTTCCTTGGAGACTGAAAATACAAATGTTCCATCTTTGCTTTTAGAGGAGACAGAAACTAAGGAAGATTTTGGGGAAATTTCACAGGGAAAATGTTCTTCTGCAGAGTCCAGATAGTCAGTGACTAGAAAGGATTAAGGAACACTTCACCATAAACCCAAAAATATTGGTGTTAAGGTGGGACAATAGGGTCATGGGGAGCAGGAGAATGACCTCAGGTACATAGAAAAAGGAATCCCTCAAATGAACTAACATAATGAAGTTCCCATTCAACCTTTTCAGTATATTATTACAGGTTTTTGAATTATCTCTTTGGGGTTTTTTCCTTTTCTCATTCTTACCCTGTCTGCAGATTAGCCTACATCGTATTTTTGATTTTGAATTAAATGTTTGATTACACCACTTGATTTGGATTAACAAAGTTGCTTTTATTCCTCAGTGTTCAGTATAACAAAATAACTGGTGTTGGAGCCCAGAAGCTGACTGACAGCTTACGAAAATGTCCCCACGTAAAGAACTTGGTGTAAGTCTCTTGACAGGCTGTATCTTCATCCTGTAAAACTGGGTTAGAGATCATGCTAAAGCTGCCTTCTGTATTTGTCAGATTTATAAGAAGCACAAAAGAAGACATCACCAAAATACAAAAGCAGAGATGTTAAAAAGCGTTGTCTCTGGTTTTCAGCTGCGTTAGTTCCCAGTGGTCCCAGTCGAGCTTGTCTTAAACAGTTTACACTGAGCCTCCCTTTGTTAGTCTTCCACCCTCCCAGAGAACCAGACCTACTCTGTGCTGCACCACTGGTTTTTGGGGGATAAGCAATGAGCAGCCATCATTAGAGGTTAAATAGACTGAAACTACTGGTACACATTCAGAGGAAGGGAGTTGGATGGAAACTTCGAGAACAGAGACAGGAGTGCAGTTGTGTCCTGTAACCAGAGTCAACAAGGTTATGGAGTACTGAACTGCTTTTTCTAAATCAAAATGCATTTTCCTTTTCTCCATAGCTTATATACTTTCCTAGCATGATAGTCAAAGGGAAAGACAACTTTCAAAAAAGAAAAAAAAGAAGAAAACAACTGCAACAACAACCAAAAAAAGCTACAAACATACCAAACACACCAAGAGGAGGTGAAGCAAATTATGCTTCTTAAAATCTTTCCTTTGTGAATTTGCCCTTACAGGATGTGGAATCCCACAATTCCCTATGGAGTTCTTGAACACCTTCACCAGCTGGACTCCAGGATCAGTGTGTAGATTCAGAGGATTCCATAAAGGTAACATAAACTTTGGCTGCCTGAGACAAGCAGCTTTGTTTCCAGGCTCAGTGGCAGGAGGCACAGTAACAGCATCCATGTATCCATGGACAAGTTTGGAGATGCTGCCCTAGAGTGGCACAGATCAGTGTCATATCAGGCCCCTTTCCTCACAAACACCTTGCATCCCCCCCCCTCCCTGGCAGCTGCACTAGCAGACTGCAAGTGCTCCATTAAGGAAAATGGACTTCTAGAACTCCCAGTCCAGCCCAGTTCAGTGACTGGCAGCTGCCCTGCTTACCTTCTCTTTTCTATTGCAGAAAACTAAAGCTCTGTGCACTTCTCATGTTTAATAGATGAGTTCTGTACTCCTCAGAGCTTGTTTTGTGTTGAATTTTAGTAAGTCCTTTCACTTTTCCTTTGTTTAATACAAATCCTCAACAGCTGCTTGTCTCACTCTGCAGCTGTACCTGTGCTGTATTCAGAGCAAAACACTCCCTCCTGGATTCCTTGTTCTCAGTCTCATTGTGTGGTTTAGCCACTGGCAGCCACTTTTACTTTGTGATCCTGCCTGCACAGTTTCAAGGGCCCTTGCAGATTGCATTGTGAAGAATTTAATAAGTTTGTCAATGATTACCAGGATCTGACTGCCTTGGTGGCCCTGGACTGAAGGAGCTGCAGCCAGGATGGGACACTGGGGGGGTTTGTGTAGGATTTCTGTTGCCAGGTTTCTGCCATGTGCTTCCTCTTGCTCTTAAAAAAAATTATGCAGGTTGCATCAGTGAAATGATCCCAGAAGAATGAGATGCCAGAGTCAAGCGAGATAGCAGATGTGCTCCAGCTTTGTTTAGATGGCAAGAAAACAAATTGCAGTGTGATCACCAGCTGCATGAGCTATGCTTTGAATGGGCCTGGCCATGGAATGGCTGCAGTTGCCAGTGGCTCCCTGGAGCATGCAGTGGGCCAAGCTTTTGCATGACTCCTGCTCTCAGTGCAGTAATCACCAGATGTAGATGGGCTGTTTGTATGGCACTGACCTGGCTACAGGTTGTGGAAGATTCAGGTTCACAAGCCAGCTTTACACAGCAGCAGTAAAAAATTGTGGTGCTCCTTACTAGCCCACAGCCAGCTAAGTCTTTGTCCTGTTGAAAAACCCTACCCACTTGGGAAAGGAGACATTAGGGATATGAACACTGTGAGGAAACCTGCATTGGCACTGAGGATAAATAGCAGCAGCAAGTCTGGATCCTGTCTGCCAACCTCGAAACATCCAGCATCCACCAGTCACTGTTGTCTGTTTCCAGAGCTCATCAAATCTCTGATTTTGGTAATCTTAATGGTGATTAGTCTGATGGGTGTACAGCTAATGTTCTGTTTTCATCATTTTGCAGGCATCATAAAGAAGAAAGGACAGTGTCCTCTGGGCTTTCCTGTCTTCTTGCTGCTTTATGAATTGGTGTTTTCATGTTTGTTCCAAAAAAGTCACATTTAAGTTTCTAAGTGATGCTTAAATTGGGTGAATTATAGAGTTTTAAATGCTGTTCAAAGACCCAACTGTATTTCTACTGAAGTGATAAAGAGTTAAGCAACATCAAGTTTCAGAGATGAAAAGAGCATCTGGATACTGTGACCACCATGAAAGGAGACCAGGAACCACCAGGATATTGATACTATAAAATTCCATCATTGATTCATCGAAGAGCAAACTGCAACATCTGAAGCACTGACAGATCAAATCTGATTGTTTCATGGTGCCAGTGGTAACTGCCATCAAATTTGGTCTGATGATTTTGGACTTTTAAAGCTCAGTGTTACAGACTTCACTGTCTGTATGGCTTGATTTGAAGCACTAGGGCGAGAAGCATAAAAAAAAATCATCAGCCCTAGAAAATGCTCTGATATTATAAGATTATCCTCAGGAATCTAGAAGTTGCTCTTTTCTTCATGCTAATAATCTATGCTTCCTTAAGGGAGAGAAACATATCTTCTATGACTTGTTACAGAATCCTTCAAAAAGATTGGGGGAAAAAAAAGAAAGAAGTCATGAAAAGAAAGGAATTAAAAGTGAAAAACTATGAAGGATTTTTCTAACATTATTGCAGAAATCCAAATGGATAAAAACAGCCAGTTTATTGCACACAAATCCTCAAAGTGACATCTTTGAAGGTTTTTACTTCGTCTCAAATGAGAACTTTAAATTCATATACCTGCATTGGTATTTAATTTCTTAAATGCAGCTGGCAGCATAAATGTTTACAAGCACCAATTTTCTACTTGACAGTGATATCACTACTGTGTGTGGTTTATGTGGCCTCCTGGTACAGAGCTATGAGTAACCAGGCAATCACAGACAAAAGCACATTTCAAAGCACTATCATGGCTATGCTGCTGGTCTCAGTCATATGTGGGCCAAATATTCATCCTGCTGACTGCAACAGCAAACCAATTGTCTTTTTTTTCTTTTACTTCTGCTCTGTGAACATGAAGAGAACTTACAACTGTGCAGAGGCAACTGTCAGGTCAGGACCACCATTCTGGCTTCCTGTCCAGATACAGTCTGAGACAGAACAACAGAAAGAGATGGAAAAAGCTAGAAATGCTCAAAATGCTGCAAATCGGGAAGTCTCTACTTCACAGTTAGCTCAGGGTTAGTTCAGTAACCTCTTTGAAATCTCTTCTGCTAGGAAGCACTGACAATACTGACCCAAGGATCTGTGCAAACTAGAATCACTCAACTAACCTCTCAAATACTCTGTTTCCTGGTCTTTAAAAAGTCCCTAATTTAAACAGTTCAAAACCACAATCTTCATGTTCTTTCCAGCAAGTTCTACTCCTCTGCTTAAGTTTCAGTGCCTGCAGAATCTTGACAGCAGGGATGTGGACAGATTAAAGAGAGTGGACAAATTAAAGAAAGAAGGGAGCAAGGAAGGTCTGTTTGTTGTTTCTGAGAGCAGGGAATCAGCCATAACAAGAAGGAATAGAGAGCAAGGTGGAAAAACTCTGTGGAGAATATGATTGTAATTAGAATCTGGTATTTTTCTTAAGTATGTGCATGGTTCTCTCCAGCCAAACTCTAGCCAGAGCCATGGATAAAAAATCTTACTTATACTCTCCTCTTTGAGCTGCTTGAACGGGAGGTAGTTTGAGCCAAATCTTGTGTGATATTCCCATCAGCCTGCGGCACTCCAGCCATGCACATCCATGGTGAGCCCTTGTCTTGGCTTCTCTTAACTAAGCTTGGGATGACAAATGCCCCTTTAGGGATATATTCTGCAGCTGCACTTTACTGTGACTGAATCTGAGAATGTGCTAAATATTCCACAGGCAGCTGAATGTTACAGGATGCTGTCTGGACTGCTAAAATCATGTTGGGTGTACTGCTGTTCTCCGAGTTAGGGGGAGATGTGTGCTCATAATGTACAGATTGTAAATGTTGATAAAGTGTTTTGGTTGTCTTTACACACTTTTTTTAAAGTATTAATAAAAGTAAGTATTCTGTTTATAACCTGTTGAAAATTATTTTGATTTTTCTCTTGGAAATGCTATGAAACCACACAGAAACTGCTGGCTTCTGACACAGTACCAGGCTTGGGGCTTCGTACTGCAGGTTAACAGAAAGCACTGTGTGAGGGAGACAGGATGGTCCTGCTGGCACTTAACGGTTCAGTGGTCTGGAAATGGAGAAATAATTCTTTCTTAACAGGAACAGGATCTTGCAATGCCAACTGACAGACTGTAAGTTCAGGATCAGGAGATACAAATGTGCTGACTGAGGCCACCTGCTAATAAAAGCAAAAAGGGTTTTTCATCCTTTCTAACTCTTTGCAGTCAAAAGTTCTAAAATGAATCCTGGTTCAAAGTCTGGATATTCTTATGGCACCAAGCTCCTCTAAAATGCTTTTGTCAAATGAGTGCCTTGTGTATAGAGACTGAATTCACTGGCTACCCTCAAAGAAGCTGTTGTGATCAAATCTGTGTTCTAAAAAATCTTTTAGGATGAGAAAAATGCAGCTCTCTTTATGTCCATCTCTTTTTGTTGTCAAAGAAACCTGGCTAAAATGCCAAGGATTGTGTTATCATGATAGCCAGCGCCTGTAATCCTCTTCCCATCCTTTAAATGCAGGAAGCTGAGCTGTTCTGAGAAATCAGCAATCTTGATCTAAGATTCACAATCTCCAAAGTGACTGCCTCAGTGAAATTTGTATTGTTTTATTGTGCACTGAGGCACAAACCCACTGCAGAGAATTTATTACAAACTACGAGGTACTGCAGTAAGCACCAATAGTGCCAAACTGAACCATGTTCTTAAAATGGCATATGTGGGACCCTGAAAAACTAGTGAAGCCATCTCTGTGAACACTATGAATTAATAATTATACAGACAGCAGGAATGCCCCCTTCAGTACCAAAATTCAGCCCTTCCTGTGTTAGTACCAAAGGCACACATGAACACAAGCTTGGCAAGTTTTTGAACTTGGTTATTCTTTCTATAGGTACCTAAATGGGGACTTATCATCCCTAAATGTATCTTTATGTGTTAGAATATTGTGCCCTAAGTGACTTCATTCCTGAATTGCTGTCCAGGGATTGCATGGAATAAAACACTTGTCAGTGTTTCAAGGTCCTGAACTGCACCTGACGAAATGTAACTTGGAGAAATGCTACTTGGTTCGGTGCCAGTGCTTCCCCTCTTGCAGAAGCAGCTGCAAATTGCATTTGGAGCACAGAATTTTGGGAACTGGGAGCTCATTTCTACTGCCTAGGAGCTAAACTGTGCTATTTGAATGCAACACACTGGGAGTATGAGGATACACAAGTTTGTCATTGTTTCATGGGGGATCTAAAGCATCACCCTCTTGTTCCTTCACACTGGCTGTCAAGAGACTCCTGACACCATCTGTCTGCATTGGGAGCCCACGCTGGGAGCAGATGGCAGACAGACTGCAGAGGACAGACGTCACGCAGAGAGTGTCAGCAGAAATGTTTTCAATTCTGCTCTATCCAAAATGTTCTTGATACATCAACTTGGTTTAACAACTGCAGTTACAAAAATCAGACTCTTCAAAAAGCATGATGACAGTAAAACAGAACCAGTCCAATGCCTGCCCTCAATAACATGTGGGTTCCCCCCACCACAGCTCCTGATGTTTCAGTTCAGGTCTGATTTTTTAAGTAGCTGTTCATGAGGAGGATTTCCTACCTGCTGGCCATCTCAGCAATCTGGAACTACTTGCAGGTATCTGCAGGAAAACTGGAATTTCCTTGAAAGCATATTTCAATTATTTTCTTTTCAAACTGAAAAAGAACAACTCCAACACAACTGCTTAATTTTTCATGGAAAAGGTCAGTCTTTATTGTATTGCTTTCACATCTGTACATAAGAACGTGAGCTTAAACAACCTGCAAAGTATCCTGTGTTAAATAATGAATCCACCTGACTTATATAAAATTCACTCTCTGATCTATTTCAAAACTCTCTTTTTAAATAAAATATCTTACTAGCACAGTTCTTGCCATGATACTCCCTGAACAGAACCTCCTTCAGTCACTCCTGCATATTTTCCCCTGAGAAAGCACTGCCTTTGAACTACTGGCTGGTAGAATTTTCAACGTGTGATTGTAAAACTGGCTTAAGCTGTATGTAGAATGTGCCCATTTGGGTGACATGGTATTTATTCAAAAGTTTATCAAATCTGAGTATATCTTGATTTTCTGCTATAATGGAACATAGTTTATCTCATTTTTCGTACAGTCCATCCCAGAATTACCTATGGAAGCCCAGTATGGTGCATGAATCACTGCAGTTGGTGCACACACAAGAGGCAAAGACTACGAAGAGAAGTCACAACTGACAAGGTCTGATGACAACTCTTCTCCTTGTTCTCTTGTCCTTATTTTCATCTCTACATTTCAGAGTATAGTTTCTTTCCAGGACTTGATCCATTAGCCTGGTCATAATCCATTTCAGGTGTTTCATGAATCTGTTTAAAAGAAAACACATAAATACAGAGTAACCCTCCATACCTAAAATGAACAGAAAAGCCACTGAGTATGTGACATACAGCACTATGTTGTTGACTTTATTGGAAAAAAAAATTTAAAAATCAAACCCTTTTGTGACTGTGGGTAGTAATCCTTTGAGAAGTAAAGACCTGCAGAACCTTTCAGAGAAATCAATGTCACCATTTCTATTAACACCAGCGCACACCAGTCCTTAGGAATTTTAACAGAGCCATGAAGGTACCAGTGTGAGGGGTCTGAGAGTAAGCTGTGAACCACAGCACATCACATCAATTACTAAGGGATGTTCTTGAGAGTAAAACCAGCTGTGATATAGACTGAGGTAACCTATTTTATCCAGATTTGATATCATTAGACCTACTTTTTAAAACTGATGTTTGAACTGGCTACATTATCTTTACTAGATACTGTTCATTAGAATGGTTTTGTTTTTTGGATCATTGTGTTAATTATGTATTGCCTACATTTGATGTAGTCTCTGATTTTGGTCACTTTTTGTTCTACTTTAGAGTCGTATTGTTCCAACTATTTTGGATCCACTGGTAAGTAGTGACAGAGCTAAATAGCATTTTGGGGTAACTTCTTGGTCTTACTGCCAAGAATAAATTACTGTTATACTGCTTTATCCCAGTGTATCTAATTTGCCTTGACTGAGTCAAAGTATCCAACTGCTATTAGGAGGTGATTTTTTACTATCATCATCAGAAGTAAACAGGAGGCTGAGAAGATTTCTGTAAGTAGAACCAGAGCTGTGGATTACGAAGGTGCTGGGCACTAGTGACAGTATCCATCTGGTCCTGTGATTTTACAGATGACTAGTTAGGATAGTGCAGAATGGTGCAGCTCTGAGAGGGGATGAGTGGGGATGAGTCTGTGTTGAGGAGGAGCTGAGGTACAGAAGACCACGAGCAGGTTCCCCTGGCTGCCTGCAGCTCAGGACATTTCTGTGTTGTGTGCAGCAAGTCTCTGGAAGGACAGCTCCTCCCTCCTTCCCCTTTGGGTTCTGAATGGAGAATGAAATATGATGGTCACACATTCTGCATGAGCTTGGACAGACAGAGCAATAGTGTCATTAACAAAGGCCTTACAGGAAACCAAAAGCAAACAGGTTGACACAGGACTGGGGGAAAGGTTCTTTTATGGATTGAGAGCAGATTAAAAGTTTGGAAGCAAAGAATAAAGCTTGATAGGAAAGAACTCAGTAGCAGGGTATACCAGGGACCAATTTTTATTCATCACCATTACTGACTCAGAGAAGAAGATGAATAGAGAAATCTTCAAGACTTCAGAAAATAAGCTCTTTCAAGTATTCAGATCCTGTACTGATAGGAAAGAAATCCAGAGGGATTTCATAACACTGAGTGGGCAAAGGGTGGTGGGTTTGGAAAACATTTGCTAAAGGGCTGGGCAGTAACGTGCCCTCTAACATCCTGCATTCTGCCTTGTGGATTTGGGAAAGCACAGAGAGCAGCCTGCAGATCTTGGCCAGGGACATATGCTCTCCCAGAGGTGGGACCCAGGGCTGTGGGATCGTGGTCTGACTCATCACAACACTTCACACGCTCTCGTGTGCCACTTACTGTAGATACCAGCTCAGAAACAAGAAGCACTTTTGTGTCCAGTGAGGCTTTTCTGTCAAATGTCTGTCAGCTCCAGTACCTGCTAACAGGACACATCTGCTCAAAATCCTTTCTCTTAAAATAAGGACATGAAAAGGGGGAACAGCAGCTCTGCCAGGTTACTCATTTCATGTTTATCTGATTGCTTTCCAAGTGGAACTAAAAACTGGTCTACAGCAGACAGTTCAGTGAGGTTGTTAGTATTCTACACTGTGGATCAGATTCTAGGCTGACTTAAAAATAGCACAGCAAAATGTATTGGGCCTCCAAAGCAAAGTGTAAGGCTGCCCAATGGAAGTTCCAAACACTGCTGTAGGGCTGCTAGTCCAAGACTGTAGTTTGTTGTGGCAGATATTAAATGGGGTATAAATTACACAATTGGCCAGGATATTCAATCCTGCCTTTCTAATTTTCAGATTAGAAATCTGTCCCTCAAATTTCATGAGAACCTATTTTTTAACAGAAAATTTAGAAAATTTCAGAAAATAGTAGAAAATGAAGAGGTAGAAAATATTTTTAAATATTTTTAAAATCTCAGAACTAGAACTTTCCATAACCTAGAACATACCTGCAAGCACTGAACAGTATGGCTGTAATAGTAGGACTCTAGCATTAACAGCTCAGTCATGATATCTTTGTTAATCCTGCCTTTGAAGTTACTGTTCCTCAGATGCAGGCTGGAGCAAAGGACACATGGTGTGGCTCTGTTTCACATCCTGACACTGCTTTCTGTTTCCTCACTTTCAGCAGCAGTGTTTCAGATCTTGTGGCCTATCTGGGCTC
This sequence comes from Aleadryas rufinucha, assembly GCA_013397815.1. Lineage (NCBI taxonomy): Eukaryota > Metazoa > Chordata > Aves > Passeriformes > Aleadryas > Aleadryas rufinucha. Next base: position 241,421 of record VZTH01004233.1, on the reverse strand, counting down.
TACTGCCTGAGCAACCCTTGGGGCTTTTTTTCTGGCCCTGCAAAGAGTATTCAGCCTTAAGTCTGTGAGCTGACCTGGAGTGTTCCCCAGCAATCAATCACTCAGTGCACATCAACATTTTCCATTATACCATTATTTCCCATATATGGCTCCTATTTGTCTTTGCCCTTTTTATCACATATATTAGACACATGCTTGTGTCTTCAGAGAGCAGCATTCAAACTATTCAGCTATTTTTTCTTTCCAAATCTGTAGCCAAAGTAATAAAATTCATCTGTGAAAAGAAAGACAGTCTGACAGTTTCCCTGAAAGACTGGAAAGATTTAGCAACTTGTGCATATTAAATCCTTTGGGATAGTTGTACTCCTTATAAGCTGGGATCATGATGAGGGGACAAATGCAAAGAGTTAGAGACTAAATGTCTCTAAACAAATTATTCTTTTCTTCTATTTTAAGATTGATAGTTATTAGCTGAACTATAGTGCCACTGTGCCCCTACCCCAGAGGAAACAAACATGAAGAATTAAATTGGATTCATTTCTTAATTCCTTTGACAGCTTAAAAGTGGTAATTGGCTATTGCCACCCATTGAAGCAAGTTTATTACAGAAAGGTTCATTTTTACAGGAAAGAACCACAGACTTTTAAAAAAATTATTCTTTAAAGTTACTTGTGGCTGAGGCCTTTGACACATACAATACTCAAGCCTGAAATGTCTATCAAAAATGAACGTCTCTCTAATTTCTGTGCCTTGTTTTAATTCACATTATTAACAGCAGCATTTGGAAAACTTTTTGAAAAATCTGCTTATTCTCTTTGTATTATATAAATAAATGCATTTGGTAGAAGGTCACTTAGAACTGTCCATGGCTATGGTTAATGAGTCTGCATGGACAGCTGAACAGTTTACCATGATTTTGTCTTCCTTCCATCTAGAATGGAATTCTTGTTAAGTACACGTCTCTTTAAAGCAGAGCTGTCAGGTGACTCTGAACACTGGACTTCTATTAATTTTAAAAACATCTAAAAATTCAAAACAGTTCTAAAAATCACAGCAATTGCTGTTAATCCTGTTGCTACTGTAACTCATAAAATAGATGAGTGATCTGTACCATGGAATCAACAAATCACCTTGGAGATCTCTACAAAAAGGGGAAAGAATCATGAAAAAATGGCAAGGTAAAATAAGTAACAACTGCTCTGCTCATTATTTTTAATATTTAAAGTGTGAAAGGAAAGAAGTCAGGACGTGGATTCTGATACATTTAAATGTATCCTGACAGTGTCAGGGACATCATTCTTCTGATGTGTCCTTTGCAGGACATCTCTGTTTCAGAACAGAGGCACAGGGGGTTGCTGTCTCCTAGACACTGAGCCTGCAGTTCTAACTGGCACTACATTGATGAGCTGGGGAGTTAAGCTATTTTTCTGATTCAGAATTCAGATGTTGGCATTCATTGCAAGTGCTGAGTCACAGGTTTTTGAGTGCTGGATTGTGCTCACTGAAGATATTTATCATAATTCATCTTATGAAAAAACACAGGTAAAGCACGTACTGTAAGATTACATAAATTCAGTATTTCTTATTCCGTTTTCATTATTGATTACTTTTGCCCTTTTATTTCTGATAGGAGTACTTTGTGATGAGTCACATCTGATTTTATTAAAGTATGAGAACAGTCATATGACCTTATTCCAGGGGACTTCAAATACAATAAATAACCTGGCACACTCACACTAAAACAGTAGATGACATGAACGAGCTCAATGCTGTTCAGTTTACACAGACGAATTTCTTCATTTGAATAAGCCATGAAACATTTTTCAGCTGCTTGCTTAGGTGTCTGCCTTCAATCTCTGCCACCAATTATGCTCAGAAACTTGGACATAATTTTGCTTATAATGAATTGATTCAAGGGTTTTGCTGCCAGAGAGCACAGAGCTGTTCTGATCCACGTGTTCTTTTATTTTTACATCTAAATCAGCCTTTCCACATACTGCAGAACGGCCTCTTGGGATTTGCCCCCTCTGTTTCCCTGTCACACGTCACTCACCCCACGCTGCCAGGCACCGCTTTCCGAAGGCACGGAGGACGCTGCAAGGTTTCAGCTCAGGCTAATCATAGCTCTTTGGTTGTTCTCAGAAATCACTGGTGAGTCACATGAAGAACCCTGCTCTTTAATGCAAAGAGTAGGCCTACGTGTTTTTCATCACTGCTGGCAAAACAGACCCATTCTTCCTGCAGTGTCTTGTGAATCCTCAGCACTTCTGGGTGCAAGGGGAGAGGGCAGGTGGGAAACCTTCCCAGCCAGGAGAGCAGGGGTTAACACTCACAGCGAACTCGGGTCACTGCAGGCAAGGCACCACAGGAATTTAAATCTTCCCTTTCAGTGCCTTACTGCTGCTCCCAAAGCAGAAAACACAGCTCCAAATTAGGGCCCTCTTCTGCCTGCTTTGCTACCAGGGAACTGGTGAGGAGGAATGGCACAGAACAGTGAAGAAAAATTTAACCAGGATATTAACTCATCATGTCACCCCTCGTCATGGTGACACGCTGAGTCTTTGCCTGGTAGCTAAATAATTATGCAATTTGTGGCCTGGCTGCTACAAGTATAATTAAATATATAAATAGATGAAACACAGTAAATTTTTTGCTGCCTAAGAATTGATCTAACTTTAGGGATTTGTGATTTGATTCTCAGTGGAAACCACCATCTAATATGACAACTTCCAAATGAAAGATCAAGGCTGGAGCTGGTACCTGTGCAGAGCTCCATTAGCTCACAGTGGATATAGACTGAGCCTTACTTCTGAGCTTTGAGAAAACCTCTGCATTTTGATTTCTGCTTATGGAGGGTTTTATAGTTAGAATATCAAGAAGTTTCCAGAGCTGCTTATTTTATTAATATGAAGGAAAATTTTAAGAAGCCCATTAATCTACATTGAACAGAATTGTGCTCATATCAAATTATATGTTCATGTAGTAGGAAAAACCCACTGAGGAAAATTGTGTCTGTTGCTCTCTTTAGGTCTTCCTGAAAACTAGATGCAACTCATCATGACGAATTCCAGACAAAAAAAAAGTCATTTAAAAGAAATATTTTTAATCCCTCTTCTAAATGGCATTGGAGCAATAAGATTTGGAGTTTGGGGAAAGGTATTTTGGGGAAGAAAATGGATATGGTTTTTAGCACCAAAGATTTTGCTCACATTGCCATTAATTTTTAGGAATTTCTTTCCTGGAATACAGAGCATGTATATTATTTGCCCAGCTGAAAAAGAGGAAGAGGAGACAACCGCAAAAGTAGTCAATGGTGTTTTGTGGGGAGGACCGTTCTGCTCCACACTTTCTATTCTAGCAGCAGTGATTCTAATCCAGTTGCTTGGGATGGACCACCAAATATTGGCATAGACACTTCCATTTGCAGTGACTATATGCAGTGAGATTTCTCCAGTAGCAACAAAATCTGTTCACTCTGTTGTTAGGCTCCCACGTGCCTTTGACCAAGCCTTGTTCAGCTGTGTTTGTGCAATCAGTGTTACTCCAACATCCAAAATGTCCAATTTTTCCTTCTAAACTATTGACCAATATCAGCTAATATTGCTTTATATAGAATCTGACTAGAAACATTTAGGAGATAATTTTAACCTATATGAAGGACAGAACTACAGGAAAGGTTTGTTTGGGTTTTTTTAATTAGAAGACTGCTTAAAATAGCTTGATGTTAACTGGTATTTGTAAAGTGTGGTCACCGAGGTTATATTTGTAACCTTATAACTGAATTTCCTATTTCCATCATTTTAAACAGAAAAAAAAAGATATCCTGAACTGGTTTTCAGATTTACAGACAATATTTTGCTAAAAAATCTACTGGCAGATTTGCTAACACATTTTAATTTAAACTGTGAATGTTTTCATTAACATACATTTGGCACAGAAAATCCTAGCTAGAAATAGTGATTTTTCCTCCTAAATGCATTTCAGTGTTTTAAAATGCTAAATCCTTACATTTCCAGAGTTTTAGAATCACTCAAAACTACAAAAAAAAAAATGGATCAAGCAAACCCTCGTGGTACAATTAAAATGGGAAGAATGGTGAGCTGGGTAGTTTGTGGTTATCCAAGAGAGTGATTTTAAAGGGCACCAAATTAAGACGTATTTCTCGAGACTCGAGGGAGGTCTCTGGATTGTAATAAATATTAAGCGGGATGCTCGTTTACATTCAGGACTGCTTTCAGGACCGGATCAGCAAAGTCGCTGCCCGGCTGTACAGACAGCCCCCAGCAGCACAGCTGCGGTGGCTCGGAGGATGAGTCCCCGGGGGAGAGGGACGCTGTCCCCGCCACGCAGGGGACACGGAGCGGGGCCCCGCCGGCCCCCGGACGCTGCCGGGCGGGGGAAGCGTCAGGGGCGGCCCCGGCCCTGTGCCCGCAGAGCTCGCCGGTGCCGGGAGCTGCGGCGGAGCGTGTCCCCGGCGCTGCGCCCGCTGCCCCGGGAGCGCTGTCCCCGGCCCGACAGTAGGAAATGACTTACTTCCCTTGCGAGCCCTCTGCGTCTCCGCGGGCCTGCCCGGCGGCAGCGGGTCCCGGCTGCCCCTCCGGCCCCTGCACCGGCGGGGCGGGTGTCATTTGGAAGGGAAGATGTTGCGCAGAAGGAGCCGCGACGCAGCCAGGGCATCCCGGGGCCGCGGCGGTCCCCGAGCTGCGGCCATGCCGGGACGCCGGGCCCCTGCCCCGGGCCAGGCGGCGGCACCGCTCAGTCGCTTCGGAGCGCCCCGGGACGTCACTCCAAGTACCCGTCAAAGACATCCAGCTCGCTGTCCGTCTCGTAGAGCACGGAGCCAGGGTCGGAGAGCATCCCCAGATCCACCAGAGCCTGGTCCATATCCTCGGGCAGGAAGACGATGCCCACATTGAGGACGATATACTCCATCAGGAAGGCATAGTACAAGATCAGCACGTTGACAAAGAACAAGCCCACGTAAAACATATAGGGCAGCACCAGCAGCGCATGGAAGGCCCAGGACTCCACCGAATCCAGACGTGCCGAGACCGCGGCGGTCATGCAGCCGTGGGGGCTGCGGGGGCAGCGGGCACCGACCCGCCCGGCCGGCGCGGGGGGGCGGGCGGCAGCGGCGGAGCCGGGAGCGGGGCAGGACTGCGCGCCGCAGCCCCGGTGGCA